>WAAF01005213.1:89441-207748 GCA_013400475.1 Tricholaema leucomelas | reverse complement strand
TCCAAAGGAGAGCCACGAAGATGCTCAGAGGGCTGGAGCAGCTCTGCTATGAGGACAGGCTGAGAGAGTTGGGACTCTTCAGCCTGGAGAGGAGAAGGCTTCGAGGAGACCTTATAGTGGCCTTCCAGTATTTGAAGGGAGCCTACAGGAAAGCTGGGGAGGGACTATTTACACGGTCTAGTAATGTTAGGACGAGGGGGAATGGGTTTAAGCTGGAAGAGGGGAAATTTAGACTGGATGTTAGGAGGAAGTTCTTTACAGTGAGGGTGGTAAGGCACTGGAATGGGTTGCCCAGGGAGGTTGTGGATGCTTCCTCCTTGGAGGTGTTTAAGGTCAGGCTGGATGAGGCCTTGGGCGAGCTGCTCTAGTGGGAGGTGTCCCTGCCTGTGGCAGGGGGTTGGAGCTGGATGATCCTTGAGGTCCCTTCCAACCTAAACCATTCTATGATTCTATGATTCTACTGTGAACTCCTGGCCAAGAATACCTTCCGACAGCACGCACCTCAGCTTTCAAATGCTCCTGCAGAAGGTGTCCTCCTCAGACAGGTAAACTGTGGTTAAAAGGGCTCAAATCTAATGTCAGCTAAGTGCTTGCAAAACGGGAAGACCAGTGAGGTGTATCAAACCCTCTGAGCAGGGGTGCTGTTGGAGCATGCTGGTGGTATCTGTGGATGCCATCTGGCAGCTATTGAAGTGAGAACTTGAGCTCTCTTGCGGTGTTGTGGCAGGCCACTGGTGTCTTGCTGGTGTTTATGGACCTTGCTTTCTTGCAGGGCAAGCTAACTACTGCTTTGTGTTGTGGATAGTGATTTACTGGTGTGTTTTTAGCAAACTAGGCTGATCAGCTGACAGAAATAGATCTGAGAACTTTAAACAGGGCACCAGTTATGTAGAAATACCAAAGAGCTTGCCCATGCTTTCAGAGGCCTCTAGCAGATGACCTTGGTTTTGGAGTACCCAGATCTGTATTCTTCTCAGCTTATGCACACAGGGATTTAATGGTGCCTGAGCTTGCAGCAGCTGTGAGATGAGCTGGACACCTTGTGTCAGGAGAAGGTATGTCTGGAGATGAGTTGGACACCTTGTATCAGGAGAAGGTATGTCTGGAGATGAGCTGGACACCTTGTAACAGCGGAAGGTATGGCTGGAGATGAGCTGGACACCTTGTATCAGGGGAAGGTATGGCTGGAAATGAGCTGGACACCTTGTAACAGGGCAAGGTATGGCTGGACATGAGCTGGACACCTTGTATCAGGGGAAGGTATGGCTGGAAATGAGCTGGACACCTTGTAACAGGGCAAGGTATGGCTGGAAATGAGCTGGACACCTTGTATCAGGGGAAGGTACAGCTGGAGATGAGCTGGACACCTTGTATCAGGAGAAGGCATCACTGTGAGATGATCTGGACACCTCGTATTAGGGAAAAGTATGGCCCTGTCTGATGATTGACATGGCAAAGGCAGAGGTTCTCAATGACTTCTTTACCTCAGTCTTCACTGCAGAGGCCTCCAGCCACACTCCTGGAGCCATGGAAGGTAATGGCAGGGGCTGGAAGGAAAAGCTGCCCATCATAGTGAAGATCAGGTTCATGATCACCTGAAGAACCTGAAAGTGTTCAGCTCCATGGGACCTGATGGGATACACCCACAGGTGCTGAGGGAACTGTCAGATGAGGTTGCTAAACCCCTCTCTATCCTATTCCCAAAGTCATGGCAGTCTGGGGCAACCCTCACTGACTGGAAAAGGGAAACAGAACTGCCATTGTCAAACAGGGTAGGAAGGAGGAGCCAGGGAGCTCCAGGCCAGTCAGTCTCACCTCTGTGCCCAGTGAGATCATGGAGCAGATCCTCCTGGAGGCACTACTGAGACAGGAGAACAGTGAAGAGGTGATTGGATACAGTCAGCAAGGCTGCACCAAGGGCAAATCCTGCCTGACAACCTGGTGGCCCTCTATGAACAGGTCACAACATTCATAGATGAGGGGCGAGCAACTGACAGCATTGACCTGGCCCTGAGCGAGGCCTTTGGCACTGTCCCGCACCACATCCTGGTCACACATGGGTTTGATGAGTGCACCACGAGATGGATACAGAACTGGCTGGATGGCTGCACCCAAAGAGTGGCTGCCAGTGGCTCCATGGCCAAGTGCAGGCCAGTGACAAGTGGAGTCCCTCAGGGATCAGACCTGGGACCAGTCTTGTTCAACATCTCTGTGGGTGCCATGGACAGAGGCACTGAGTGCAGCCTCAGCAGGTTTGCTGCCCACACCAAGCTGTGTGGTGCAGCAGCCAGGCTGGAGGGCAGGGATCCATCCAGAGGGACCTGCACAGGCTGCAGAGGTGGGCACAAGCCAAGCTCAGGAGGTTCAACAAGAGCAAGTGCAAGGTCCTGCAGCTGGGTTGAGGCAACGCCAAGCACAAATGCAGGCTGGGCAGTGAGTGTCTGGAGAGCAGCCCTGAGGAGAGGGACTTGGGGGCGCTGGTGGAAGAGAAGCTCAACAGGAGCCAGCAGTGTGCACTTGCAGCCCAGAAAGCCAAGCAGAGCCTGGGCTGCAGCAGGAGAAATGTGGCCAGCAGGGCCAGGGAGGTGATTCTCCTCCTCTGCTCCACTTTGCTGAGACCCCACCTGGAGTACCCCCATTACAAGAAGGATGTGGAGATGCTGGAGCGTGTCCAGAGCAGGGCCAGGAGGATGCACAGAGGGCTGGAGCAGCTCTTTTATGAGGACAGACTGAAAGAGTTGGGGCTGTGCAGGCTGGAGAAGAGAAGGCTTCCAGGTGACCTTCTTGTGGCCTTTCAGTATCTGAAGGGGGCTACAAAAAAGCTGGGGAAGGACTTTTCAGGATATCAGGGAGTGACAGGACTGGGGGGAATGGAGCAAAGCTGGAGATGGGTAGGTTCTGGCTGGATGGGAGGAGAAAGTTGTTGAGCATGAGAGTGGTGAGCACCTGGAATGGGTTGCCCAGGGAGGTGGTTGAGGCCCTGTCCCTGGAGGTGTTTAAGGCCAGGCTGGATGGGGCTCTGGGCAGCCTGATCTATGGTAGGGTGTCCCTGCCCATGGCAGAGGGGTTGGAACTAGATGATTCTTGTGGTCCCTTTCAATCCTGATTGGTTCTATGATTCTATGATGGAGGTTCCAGATGTGGTCATCTTTCATGGCCATGCTGGGATGAGGGATCAGCACTGTGGAGCAGGCACAGGATGATTCACCAGTTAGGCTAAAAAGCAGTCAGCAACTGGACTGAAATCCTCCTGCACTGCATGGAGGTGTAAAAGTAGCATGTAAAATACAGCAGTGTTAGAGTGAGTCCATCTGGTCCTCAGCAGCACCACAACTGCTCTGCCCTATTTCCCTGGCAGACTTCCCACCTTTCCTGTAGTTTATAGCTCATCCAACTCGCTGCAGATCATCTTGAGCAAGGCTGGCAACTGAAATTCCTACTCCTGACTCTCCATAGAAAAGAGCATCTTTACATCAGATTTGGCCAGCAAATCTCCTTTCCTCTTGCAGTGCTGGACCCATACCTATACTAAGCTTTGACAGCCAGCAGCTGGGTGTTTGGCTTTCCTGCTGCAAGCTGAGACTTCTGTATTGTCTTCCCAGCAGGTACAGCATTGCCTGGGGAGGTGTTTATGCGCTCCAGCGCTCTGACTACACCAGCTTTGTTCAAACAAGGTCTGCTGGGGAAAAACAAACAAACGAAAACAACAACACAAAACCACACCACAACACCAAGCCTGCAGCGAGAGAAGAGGGCAAGGGATGAGTAAAGCTATTGTGTTGGAAAAGACAAGGTCTGGGGGCAAATCACGAGCAGGACTGTGGTGGGATGAGCAAGCAAAGATGTTGCCATTCTCTGAGAGGTTTCATTGCAGGGCGCAGGGATGTTTGGTGTGTGATTCACAGTGAAAATGCCAGCTGGAGATGAGCTATGTTATACTCAGCCCCGAAACTGTGCTGTAGCACGAATCAATTCTGAGCTGCAAAGTGAAAGAAAAGCATGTAATATTTATGCAGTGTCAAGTTTACACCCTTGAAAGTGCAGATCCCAGAGCTGTGGGCTGGTGGGCTCCATGGGCATCGGTGAAGATGTATCGATGCAGGCCAGCTGAGAACAGGCAGCTCCACTGCCTGCCAGAGAAAGTCCCTGGTCTCTGCTGAGATGCTGTTTGTCTCTCTCAAGCTACAAAGAAATACAGAGGCAACTGCCAAGGGAAAAAAGGCAGGATTCACTTATTTATTTATTTCACAGTATCACCAAGGTTGGAAGAGACCTCATAGATCATCAAGTCCAACCCTTCACCACAGAGCTCAAGGCTAGACCATGGCACCAAGTGCCACGTCCAATCCTGCCTTGAACAGCTCCAGGGACGGCGACTCCACCACCTCCCTGGGCAGCCCATTCCAGTAGCCAATGACTCTCTCAGTGAAGAACTTCCTCCTCACCTCAAGCCTAAATTTCCCCTGGCGTAGCTTGAGGCTGTGTCCTCTTGTTCTGGTGCTGGCTGCCTGAGAGAAGAGAGCAACCTCCTCCTGGCTACAACCACCCCTCAGGTAGGTCTTTATCCCACCTTAGATTGTGCCAATAAAGAACAGTTTAAGGATGGTCTTGGTGGCTGTTAGAAAGTCCATTTATGCTTTTGAGAAGTGGTTAACTGCTTTTTCATGAGCCCATGTGTGGTTGCGGGAAGCCAGCGGAGGTGAGATCGGGGTACTGACGAGACAGCTCAGTCTGAGCTAGCTGCAAGCAGTAGGCTTTATTGAGGCAATACTTGGAAGAGGTGTGCGTAACTAACTTAGTTTGAGATCAGTACATGTGGAAAGGTTATGTGTGTGGCTCAGATAGGTTAACTTCATCAACAACAACCTGTAAAGTCCGTCCCCTGCAGCTGGCAGGCTCTGCCTCCTGCAGCTGTGTGTGGGGTGCCATCCACTGCCCAGTATCCTGCCTCCGAGATGGACTCAAGGACATTTTGCAGCACGAGTTTGCTTATTGCTTATCAACTCATGTCCTGTTAGCAAGAAATCCTTCCACACCCATGTTGCACATGGCTGCAGTAAACCTCAGCTCTGCTTTCCAAGACGTTTGACCATCACTCTGCTTAGACAGCAGAATTTGGGAAAACATAGCTGCAAAAAGGTCTCCATAGATAACTCCTGGATATTCTTTTTATTCCCCCTCCAGATAGCCTGATGGCACAGTCTGACAGTTTTAATACAGATGAAATGTTCCTATAATTTTCAGAAGCTGGGTTGGTTTCTGGGGCTGTTTTTCACTGGAAATCAATAGGCATCATTCTGTTCCTCTAAGTTAAGTAGGTACAAGTCTGTACATGGCTGAGGATCTCAGATTTTATTTCTATTTGTGGTCAAGTGCCCCAAAAGAAATGACAGTGAGTCCTGCTGGCCTTAATTCTTCACCCCCTTACCACTGTGGCTGCCTTAATTTCTGGGGCAAAACTCTGCTTTGTACCCATGTTTCTTTTGCTACTCTGTAGCACTGCTGAATGGGCACATGGATGGCTGGAATCCTAGTATGGCCTAGAGATATGCTTACCCTTGTTCTACCTGAAGATTCATCAACTTTGGCTTAGAGCATCCCCATGGCTTATGTCTTTAGCCCGGAGAAGAAGAGGCTGAGGAGAGACCTCGCTGTTCTCTGTAACTCAGTGAAAGGAGGTGGCAGTGAGGTGGGGGTTGGACTCTTCTCTCTAGTATCAAGTGATAGAACAACAACAACAAAAGGCCAAAAGGCCTCAAGTTGCACCAGGAGAGGTTGAGGTTGGATATTAGGAAAGATTTCTTTACAGAAAGGATGGTCAGGCATCAGAACACCAGCTCTGGAGGTGTTAAGAAGCCATGTACATGTGGTGCTTCGGGCATGGTTTAGTGAGCATGCTGGTGTGAGGTTGACAGTTGGACTTTTCCAACCTGAACAATTCGGTGATCTGTTGTGGGAGGTGGGAAATGATGACTTTATGTCACGTATCAAGCAAAAGAGGCTTTTAAACCTGCTTCACCCATTTGCTAATTATCAAGTGAAGTCAATTCTGCTGCCCCTTTTTCCAGAAGCCCAACCATGCTTCTGCACCCAGAACTGGGAGCTGGTTCACACCTATGGATGATAGTGCAGGCAGGAGTTCATCCATCTGAAGGTGTTTAATCCATGCTCCTCAGCCTTCTGTTGAGCCAGCAGTTAGGTCTGTCTCAGAGCTCCTGTTTGCTTTGCGGTTTTTAGGCATTTAATGATTCCCATCTCTTAGGACTCATCAGTGCACTCTTGCATGTGTAACCCTTGAAGCCTGTGGATCCCTACCTCTTCTTTGGCAAATGTAAAGAGGTGCATCACCTGATGAAGTGCTTTTTGTGATTTAGAAAGAGGTGCATCAACTGATGAAGTGCTTTTGGTGATTTAGAAGCAGCAGCAGGTCTAAGCACAGTTATCACATTTTTTCCTGGGCTCAAGAAAAATGACAAGGGACTGTGGACTTTCAGTGGTTCTGAAATGTGCCTGCCTTCCTTGTCCCCGTAAAAAATCCAAGTGAGGGTAACTAATGCTGTTGGCATCAACATTGATTCTGGACCAGTGATGATATGGCCATTACAAGGAGGATGTAGCCTTCCCCATAATGAATTGCAGTAAATCTGTGCACATATATGTGGCTGGAGCTGAGTTTGATGAATTATCTGCCTTGGTTCTGTCTCTACTACTTTTTCTGAAGCTTGTCAAACAGAAAGTGGTGGCAAAGACCCTGGTGTGGTGTACACATTTGGATTGCTGCTCATGAGCCACTCACAACACATATTCATGAGCCAGTATGTGGTGTTTTGTTTCTTTATCCACTGTGATGAAGGAGCAACTGAGGCTCCTAAGTACTGTGAGCAATAAAGAGCTGAATTAACAAGGCAAGAAACTCTGCTAATTCAACGCTCAATGGCTCCTGCAGTGCTTGGTGCTGGAGGGGGGGGAGATGGAGCAGGCATGTTTTTTCTGTATTTGCACTTTTCTTGTCCTGGAAGGTTGTGCCATCCCAGCCTCTCACTGCACTGAACTGGGGGAACAGTTGTGCATTCTGCTGCTGCTGGCCTGGGGTGACCTCAGCTTGTCTGCTCGGTTTTGTGCAGGGTCCGGCTGCAGAAGCAGGTACAGACTTAATGCAAATGATCAGCTGAGCTCTGGTGGCTTTTGCATTACAACAACAAGAAGCTAGGAGCAGAATGGGTTACCACTTCATGGTAACAGGCTCCTGTTTTCCCATGTCTCCCTTTGGAAACAATAAATGCTCGTTTGTGTCTTGAGACATAAAACTCCTCCATAGACTGCAGCCTCATCTGTCTGCCAGCTTGTGCAGCCGCAGTAGCCTCAACACTTCTTTTATCCCAGAGACTTCTGATTTGTTGTGACTGCCCAGACAAAAAGCCCCCTCTGAGTGTGTATGAGGTACCCCTCTTGCTTCTTTCAACCACTATGTCTTGTACCTGCAGCTGCCCAGGGAAAGCAGCTGGGGTGCTAAATAAAAGCTACAAAAGCCTGGCACATCCCAAGGCCTCTTTGGGGAAGCTGCCTCTGCATGCAGGATGAGTGCACAGAGGTCTGCAGGCTTCAGGGTTGCTGTACCTGGAGGGGTTGCAGTCATTAGTGACATCAAGAGTGGCACAGACTTTTTTAACTTGATGGTTTCTCAGATGGGTGTCCCTTCCTGGACCTCTGCAGAAGCTCATTCTGCTGTCTGGGCACAGTGGGGTGTGATGTTGTCTGGAGGTTCCTGCCTTTGGGGTGCAAACTCTCCCAGGAGATATTGCACTGTGCACTTGGAAAGCAGCTCTGTGAGTCACAGTGGCTCTGCTCCAGCTGTGCTGTGGCAGTGCTTTGGATGAGAGGTGCTCAGGAAAAGGCATCCCTGGCACCAGTGGGCTGCAGTTAGTTACTTGTATGAGTACTTCAGGCAATCTTACGTTGTCCATGGCCAATGCCAACATTCAAAAAGGAAAAAGTGGATTTACTCAGAGTTCAGAGCAGCTTTTCATCACTCACTGGTAGAGAGACTGAGGCTGAGATCTCCTTTTGCTCCTTACAGACCACAGGCACTGCTCAGAAGTTACATTTCTCTCTTTTGCACAATACAGCAGATTTTCTAGGTGTTTAGGTGAGCTCAGGTCATTGGGTTCTGTAGCTCTCTTCCAAAAGGCTAACAGCTTGGCAAAGAGAAAGCTGACACCTGCTGTTCAAGCCACCTCAAAAGCTTGCCTCAAATGGTTTCTTCTGTTAAAGAGGAAGCAAATGGAGTTGAGCACTCTCTCTCCAAAATATTAATAGCTCGGCAAATATCAAACTTGCTGCTGATATGGAATCATAGAGCCATTATGGCTGGAGAAGACACCTAAGATGAACTCCCAGCCATCAACCAAACACCACCATGGCCACTAAACCTTGTCCTGAAGTGCCATGGCTCCATGGTTTTTGAACACCTCCTGGGATGGTGACTCCACCACCTTCTTGTGCCACCTGTTCCAGTCCCTGACCACTCTTGCAGGAAAGAATTTTTTTCCTAATGTCCAATCTAAACCTCCTCTGGTGCAACTTAAGGCCATTTCTGTGGGGCTTACAGGAGGGCTGGGGAGGGACTATTGACTAGGTCTTGTAAAGACAAGATGAGGAGGAATGGGTTTAGAGTGGCAGAGGGGAGATTGAAACGGGATGCTAGGAAGAGGTTCTTTACAGTGAGGGCAGTGAAACACTGGCACAGGTTGCTCAGGGAGGTTGTGGATCACAGAATCACAGAATGTGATGGAAGGCCAGGCTGGAGTCTTGAGTGACCTGTCCTAGTGGGAGGTGTCCCTGCCTATGGCAGGGGGTTGGAACCAGATGATCTCTGAGGTCTCTTCCAGCCTAAACCATTCTATGATTAGCTGGGAGGAGAGACCAACTCCCACCTGTCCCCAGCCTCCTATCTGAGAGATATTGAGAGCAAGATGGTTTCTCACAGTTTCACAGTATTTCACAGTATCCCCAAGGTTGGAAGAGACCTCACAGATCATCAAGTCCAACCCATTACCACAGAGCTCAAGGCTAGACCATGGCACCAAGTGCCACGTCCAATCCTGCCTTGAACAGCTCCAGGGACGGCGACTCCACCACCTCCCTGGGCAGCCCATTCCAGTGTCCAATGACTCCCTCAGTGAAGAACTTTCTCCTCACCTCGAGCCTAAACTTCCCCCGGCGCAGCCTGAGGCTGTGTCCTCTCGTTCTGGCGCTGGCTGCCTGAGAGAAGAGAGCAACCTCCTCCTGGCCACAACCACCCCTCAGGTAGTTGTAGACAGCAATAAGGTCACCCCTGAGCCTCCTCTTCTCCAGGCTAAACAATCCCAGCTCCCTCAGCCTCTCCTCGTAGGGCTGTGCTCGAGGCCTCTCAACAGCCTCGTCGCCCTTCTCTGGACACGTTCAAGCATCTTGATGTCCCTTCTCCTCAGCCTTCCTCCACAGTAACTAATTCCAGTTCCCTCAGATGGTCCTCACTAGCTCTGTTCTCCAGACCCTTCACCAGCTTTGCTGCCCTACTCTGGACATGCTCCAGTTCCTCAATGTCCTTGGAATGAGGGGCCCAGAACCAAATGTGGTATGAAAAATAATCCCATCGAGCTCACCTATGCTTCCACATTACCCTGAAGCATTGTTTCTGGAATACTGACACACAACTACTGAGAGTTTCTGCTCTGCACTTGATTAATTGGATTTATTTATGCTTCAATGGTGCTTTATCCAAATGCTTTTCTCTAGCCATCTGGTGGAGTCTCAGCTTTGTATTGGAAGCTTCTTAGGAGCTTGATATTATCAAGTTTACTTAATGATTTTTTGTTTGCATATCAAAGACAATGACTACACTGCCTGCCTCCAGAGCTAGATCTAATCTTGACTCTTGTGCGAAGTCTTTGATCTGGGTGCATCCAGCGCCTGCCACGCAGCAAACCACGGCGGTGTCATTAAGACACATCAGCGACAGCAGCTCCTCAGGAACAGGACCTGCTGCTGGATCTTCTGAAAGGGGCAGGCAACCTGTACTCTGTTAGGGCAGGGCACCCAGAACTTCAGCAGATCTGCAGGGCACATTCAGCACCTGAGGCAGCTCTGCTTCACAGAGTCTTCTGTGTGCAAGCCCAGCGTCAGGCTCACCCATGGGCATGAAGGTGATGTGGGGCAGTGAGCACCTTGCAGAGAGCCTGGAGATGGGGCACAGCTAAAAGGGAGTGAAACATTCCATCTGAACATCAGGAAAAGATTCTTCAGTTGTAAGGTCACTGGAGCAGGCTGCCCAGAGAGGCCGTGGAGCCTCCTCTGGAGATTCCAAACTCACCTGGCTGTGGTGATCCTGAGCAATCTCCTGTGGGTGACCCTGCTTTATCAGGGCAGTTAAAACACTAGGACCATAAAGGCTGGAAAAGACCTCTAAGATCAAGTCCAATTGTCAACCTGATAGCACCATGCTTGCTAAACCTTGTCCATGTCTACGTGGTGTTTGAACACTTCCAACAATGGTGACTCCACCACCTTCCCATGCCTGACTACTCTTTCAGTGAAGAACTTTATCCTAGTATTTAACGTACACGTCACCTGGTGCAACTTTAAGTTGAAGTAGATAATCTCCAGAGGTCCCTTCCAGCCCCTATGATTCTATAGTTCCATGTTAGGAAGAGGTTCTTCAGCATGAGGGTGGTGAAACTCTGGAATGGGTTGCCCAGGCAGGTGGTCGAGGTCCTGTCCCTGGAGGTGTTAAGGCCAGGCTGGATGAGGCTGTGGGCAGCCTAATCTAGTGCGAGGTGTCCCTGCCCATGTCAGGGGGCTTGGAACTGGCTGATCCTTGTGGTCCCTTCCAACCCTGAGTGATTTCTCACCCCACAGGTCATGTATACAAATGAGTTCACATGACATAGCATCTCAGATCTGATCTGTTGCAGTTCCTTAAGGACGAGGATTCAATTCAATTATTTTGATTTAGTCCTGATGAGAAGAGGGAAGAGTAAAAGCAATGCCTGCATGCTATGCAGGTCAAGCCTTGCAGCACAAAGCTTAACTCAGGACTTCAGCAGATACTGAGTTTGCCCCAAGCATTAGCCTGACTATGCACAGCCATTCCTAACAGCTTTGAGGGAAGAAGTCTATAACTGCTTTCAGCATCTGAAGAAGTGCCTGCGATCACCCCGGGGCTGCCATGATTCCTTCTGCAGTGCTCATACCGCTGCCCCGAGCCACAGACTCTCAGTCCGCGCTGCTGTGCTCGTCCAGTCCCTCCTGGCACCCGAGCTGCTGCCGAAGGGTGTGTGGGTGATCAGCAAAGCAGAACAAAGGAAGCTGCTGTTATCCTGTGCTCCTCTGGGGAGCAGCAGGGCAGGATGGTCAGGGAGAGCTTTCAAGAAGGATGTCTTTGAAGTTTTCAGTGAATGGCTGTAGACAAAGGGCAGGATATGCCAGTCAGCTGTGGGCTGGAGGTTGGGGCAGGAGCTGGGAGGGAGCCGATGTCTGCAATCAATGACTGAACCTTTCCTACAGAGGGTTGGAAATCCTATGTAAATGTAATTACATTCTGCCTTGTTGCGATAATGGCAGCGGATGGAGCCTGGAAGGGCAATAAACCCACTGCCACTTGGGAGCCAGGCAGGGATGGGATCAGCGCGATGCCTCTAGCTAATGGCAGTAAATGCAGGTGACGGCCTCCGGCAGCTGCTCCAGCACTTGCTGTTCCCCGAGCTTGCTTCCCTTTGCCTCTGGGTCTGTTTCTGATGTCTTTCGGGTTGATGGATCCTCCACAGGAAAAGGACACCCAATGCACACACAGCCCAGGCTCCTTGCCTGGACCTTAGCGAGTCATCAAGGAGCCTGCCTGCTGGAAGGCTGGGAAATGTCAGCAACAGATCTGAATGATGAAGTCCTGACATTTGAGAGACAGAGTCATAGAATCATAGAATTAATTCGGTTGGAAAAGTCCCTCAAGATCACCAAGTCAAACAGTTCTTTAGCTCTACCTAGGCTGGTGCTAAACCTTGTCTCTCAGCACCACATCTGCATCTATGGAACACTTCTGCGGATGGGGATTCAGCCACCTCCATGGGCAGCATATTCCCCAGGTTTGAGAAACCTTTCAGTGAAGAAGTTTCTTCTAATATCTGATCTAAGTCTCCCCTTCATATTTTGTTCTTTTCAGAATCTGAAGTTCACAGTTGGTTTTCTTGCTGTGCTACGGTTCAGCCAAAATTCTTCTTTCCAAAACCCTTGAAAAGAGAAGAATTCCAGGGCTAAGCTGCATCTTTTCTAGACATCCTGCAATTATCTTCTGGTTTTGTCAGACGACCAAGTTTTGTTCCTGCACAAAGCCTATTTTTGACTTGAAGCTCTGATTTCATAAGCTTAAAGTGCACTTGGCAGGCATGAGGATGCTGCACTCATTGTTATTCCAAAGAGCTAGCAGAGGAGGGAAGATGCCTGCATTAACAAGCAGAGTGGGACAGTGTGTCATTTGTAGCTTGCTTAAACTAATCAATGATATGGGATTATGAGCGAGACTTGCCCAGAGGCTGAGCATTTTATTGTAACACTCACAAATGGTATTAAATTGAGACCTATAACAATGCTCTTGATGAAATTTAATCTTCCTTAACCACCAGACTGTGATCACAAAAATCCACTGCACGCCTAGGAGCAGCTTCCTGTAACCTGGGTGGATGTTTGACTTCCAGATGCACACCAGTATGGCTATGCCTATGGGCTGTAGTCACATCAATGGAGAACTTTCTTCTGTACTGCTCTGTGGATGTGCTTTTGCTTGTAAATATCTCTGGACGCATTGCTCAGGGTGCTGGAAATCCAGCCCTTCGTCTCTTTCTTTTTCAGCAGTCAGCTTGGACAGACATGAAAGCATTCCTGTGCTCCACTGATCAGACTGCATCAAGGATGTGACTAGAAAGGGTGACTGTAGTCTGTTTATTGCCAGGATATTGCTTCTGATGGTAAGCTGAGTGAGGTGCTAGTAAGGGTGGTGGTGGGAAAGTTATAGGTAAGCAAAGAAAGGTTTACATGAATCTCCATCATCCTATGCCAGCTTTTCTTCCATCAGTTCTGCTAAGAGCTCATCCCAGAACTGGGGAAAGTCCATCTTGGCTAGTCAAAGGCAAAACAAGAGGGACGTTCAGGCTGACTGATCTCCCAAGACTGAGAAACAGGTCAGTGCCAGAGGCTGCAACTACAACTCCTGAGGACCATTTTTAGCATTTGCTTCTCTGTTTGAGTTGTCGTTTTGGGGTGGGTTTTTTCTTTTTTAATCACCACCAGAGGAGAAAAGAAGTCTGACAAATCATTGCCATGCTCCCTGAGAGCCCTGTAAGACCATTGACAGCACATGCAGAGGAACCTTCCTGATTGTCCCATCTCTCTTCACTTCTCCAACCCGATCTTTCTGGAGAAGCTGGTGCCAGCTGGCAATGCTGGTGAGAACAGCCCTGTGCCTGTGCTGCTCAGGGCTGGCTGAACATTGCTGTACTGCAAGAGAGAGCTGTGAGCACAGTCCTGGGCCTGTGCTGCTTGGAGCTGGCTGAGCAGCTGCAGAAATTCGTTTTTTTCCCCAGCAATTTTGATGTCCTTTTGTCTTATTTTCAGATAATTCCATTGGGAACAAGTTTATACCCACGGAAAGGAGGATGACTCCTTACCATAGCATAAAGCTGACATTGCCTCTAGGACCTTTTTCTCCAGTGGAATTTGAAGCATTTTGAGTACAGGAAGAACAGAAGAGTTTTCTTTTTGGAGAAGGAAACTCTTTTCCTGTCTTTTCCCCCCTCACACACTGCAATCTGTCTAAAATGATTGAAATGCCTCCCTCAGAGTGTGGTGCTAATTCCATCTTGGCAACTCTTTGTGCTCCCCATTTATGGCAGCAGCTTTGTTTCCTCAACAAACAAGAACTACACCACTTCTTGCTTTCATCGTGTTAACTGCATGAGCTGTTCAGGACCAGGTCTGACTCTACCCAAACCAGTGGTTATGCAAAAGGGATGGGGTCTAGATAGAACTGTAATGTGGGCACAGGCACCTCTGAAGAGAGTTGCTGTCAAATATCAGTAGATGTTGAAATATGAAAAGAAGCAGGGATAGGAAGGGGTTTTGATAAACGTAGGTGAGTTTTTGCTTTCTTTCTCCTGGGTGCAGCTCTGGATCTGAAGGCAATGTACTGTAAGCTCTAAGATACGACAAACCTGAAAGCCATTGAGACCTGCCCTTCTGGGTAGATTCAGACTGGACATGAGGAGGAAGTTCTTCAGCATGAGAGTGGTGAGAATCTGGAATGGGTTGCAGAGATGGTTGAGGCCCCATCCCTGGAGGTGTTTAAGGCCAGGCTGGATGGGGCTCTGGCCAGCCTGCTCTAGGGTAGGGTGTCCCTGGGCATGGCAGGGGGTTGGGAACTGGCTGATCCTTGTGGTCCCTTCCGACCCTGACTGATTCTGTGGATTTATAACAAACAAGACTTACTCCAAAACTCCAGGATATGTCTTTTTGGCTTTATAACAATCCAAAGTTCCACAACTAAGCATTTTGCTGAAGAAATTTGCTCTTTCTCCATCAATACCTGCACTGGAGAAGGCACTGCTCAGCGGGTGTACAAGTTCCACATTTCACTCATGCTTTTGGAGAGCTATTCCGAGGTAGGATGGGCTGGGAGAGCTGGAAAAGGGGTGCCTGCAGCTTAACCAAGAGAGATGTGCTGGGGCTCAGTGCCTATCCTCCTGGCTGAGGACTTTGGCCAAGAAGGGGCCCAGGAGATCACTTACCTTGCCTGTGTCACAGAAACACGGGCAACAGTTCCCTTTGAATTACACCATGAATTATCCTGGCTAGGATGAGTCTGGTTTAGCACAAGACTTGACAGTTACATAATGGTGGCCTCAATGATCTGGAAGGTCTTTTCCAACCAAAATGATTCTGTCATTCTCTACAAGGTTGAGAAACACCAAAGCCACAAGTTCTTGTACAATCTAATAGCTTTCTTCCCCCCTCAGCCTTTCCAATAATGATATTGCACATCAGCTTGGATCTTGGCAACTTTCCCAAGATCTGCAGATCAGCTGAACTCCATTTACTTAGTGGAAGGCTGCCAAGTGATGCAGCTGAGGACCTGTCTCCTTTGTCTGAGCTGTAGCTATCATGCTTATCTGAGCTTATCTGCAAATGCTGTTTGAAGATTTGGGGGCAAGTGGCTTTCTTGCACCATTCAAATATTTCTTGTTTCAAGATGGGTTGAACATACCCTGTAGCAGATATTCCAGTGGCACAGGTTATGGTTGCATATGGTCTGGCCTGACCTTGAAACAGCTGAGTGTATAATCATAGAATCACTCAGGTTGAAAGAGACCTCCAAGCTCATCCAGCCCAACCTAGCACCCAGCCCTATCCAGTCAACCAGACCATGGCACTAAGTGCCCCAGACAGGCTTGGTTTCAACACCTCCAGGCACGGCGACTCCACCACCTCCCTGGGCAGCCCATTCCAATGCCAATCACTCTCTCTGACAACAACTTCCTCCTAACATCCAGCCTAGACCTCCCCTGCCACAGCTTGAGACTGTGTCCCCTTCTTCTGTTGCTGGCTGCCTGGCAGCAGAGCCCAACCCCATCTGGCTACAGCCTCCCTTCAGGCAGCTGCAGACAGCAATGAGCTCTGCCCTGAGCCTCCTCTTCTGCAGGCTGCACACCCCCAGCTCCCTCAGCCTCTCCTCACAGGGCTCTGCTCCAGGCCCCTCCCCAGCCTTGCTGCCAAACCATCACACCAAGGAAGGAAGAGAGCTCATTTCTCTGTCTTAGCTCTTCTTCTATTTCAAATGGTAGTAACTCCAAAACTCTGCTGCTCTGGTTTGTATTACACTGCCAGTCCTGAGTTTGCAGAGCTCCACTCTCCTTTTCCACTCCATGTAATACCTTCCTGTGCTTAATGGTATCCCACAGGGGAACCTTTGTTAGCCTTGCAAAACTACTCTTGTGCTGTTTCAGATCAATTTCTCTTTTTTCTGGGAGTCAGGACAGGAGTTAATCCTTAAGGCTGCCTACTTTACACCAAGTGAGCTATAGGGTTGTAGTGCCATAGGTTCTGCTTGGCTGTGCTTGCTAATGCTCTGAGGAGTTCTGAAACCACGAGTGAAAAACCAGCAGCACTTGATCCCAGACTCTGCTGTATGTCCTGTAATGCACATGAGAAGTGCTCCAAGCCACTGCTTTTTGGAATAGTCATTTGGGGAAGAGTTTCCTGGCACAGAACCTGCCCTGATCCTGCTGTAGCAGAGGGTTCAGACTCGTTCTCCAGAGGTCCCTTGAGCCTCTACCACTCTGATTCTTTCTGTAATGCACACATACATTTGGGCCTGCTTGTGTTTAACAATGCATTGGCCAACAGCAAAGCCCAGAAACATTCAGCATATGTTGAACTGCTGAGTCCCAAAGATGTGCAGCCTGGAAGGCCTGATTCCATGCAAGTCAATGTTTCATAAGATTTAAGGCTAAAATGTAAGCTAAAGGCCAAAAATAAAACCCAGCTGTTGCAACAGAAGGGGAAACACTGACCCAGGTGGCCCAGAGAGGTGGGAGACACCCTGAAAATGTTCCAAATCAGGTTGCATGGGGCTCTGAGAAACCTGCTCTACTTGGACATGTCAATGCTCACTGCAGAAGGGTTGGACTAGAATATCTTTAAAGGTCCCTTCCCATCCATACCAATCTATCCTTTCCAGCAAAGCACAATTTATGTGACAGAAAGCATCCAATGCCATCTGCAGCTACTGTCTCAAACAGCTTTGCTCCAAAAAGCAGCTCTGTGGAGAAAGGCCTTGGAGTGCTGGTGGGCAGCAAGTTCTGCATAGGCCAGCAATGTGCCCTTGGGGCCAAGAGAGCCAGTGGCATCCTGGGGGGCATCAGGAGACGTGTGGCCAGCAGGGCTAGGGAGGTTCTTCTCCCCCTCTACTCTGCCCTGCTGAGACCACACCTGGAATACTCTGTCCAGTTCTGGGCTCCCCAGTTCAAGAGAGACAGGGACCTGCTGGAGAGTCCAGTGGAGATCCACGAGGGTGATACTGGGAGACTTGAGTATTTGCCCTGTGGAGAGAGACTGAGAGCCCTGGGGCTGTTTAGTCTGGAGAAGAGGAGGCTGAGAGGAGATCTGATAGATGTGTACAAATATCTGAGGGGTGGGTGTCAAGTAGATGGGGGTCAATCTCTTCCCTGGTCAGCAGCAAGAAGACAAGGAGAAATGGCTGCAAACTGGAACACAGAAGGACTCACCTCAACATGAGTAGAAACTTCCATACAGTGAGGGTGCCAGAGCCCTGGAGCAGGCTGCCCAGGGAGGCTGTGGAGTCTCCTTCTCTGCAGACTTTCCAAACCAGCCTGGATGCGTTCCTGTGTGAACTACCCTGGGTGATCCTGCTTGGCAAGGAGGTTGGACTGGATGATCACTGTAGGTCCCTTCCAACCTCTAAGGTTCTGTGGTGCTGTGAAAACGACTGTGTTGCTCTGCACTTTGGATTGCTGCATCAATAACTGCTCTCTGTCTCTTCAGGTAGAGCTGTAGGTGATTGTACAAGTGGCTGGAATTTCTCTTACGTTTCGCTGGGTCTAGCCTCACTCACTCTCCTGCCTTGGCATCTAGGTTTTCTTGGATGCTTTCTTTCTCTTCCATCCCAGAGCTGGAGAGGGTGGTGGACCAGTGACTACATGGGCAAGCTTTCTTTGGAGAGAAGTGGATGCTTTGCAGAGCCATGCCGGGGCTGCGCAGGCAGGGACGTTCAGGCAAAGCTGTCACTTAGCATCTCCCATGTGCCAGCATCATCCCTTTACTACAAAGCACGAGCCAAGAAGTCCTGTGCTCAGGCTTCCCTTGCAATCTGGCTGTCTGGCAAGGAATATCTAATGAATTCAATCATCATATCTGATCAGCAAAGCACATTATTCTGTGCTTTACAGACAGCAGGCTGAGGTTGTTCCTGAGAGAGAATGTGCTGACAGAGGTGTCTGCACACCCCTGCCCCAGTTAGGAGGCATTTTCCACTCTGGTCTTCAGGAGCTTTTCTTTACATTATATGCAGCAACTTATAATTACAGGCAGGGAGTTATTTAAGGCAGTCCAGCCCATTGCTTGTTACCCAAAATACCTTCAAAGTGTGCCTGTATCCTCTCAGAATGGGAGTGATTGTGTAACAAGTGCAGCTGTGGATAGCTCCGCTGCCACATGTGCTAGAGCAATGCAAACCCACTGCAACCAAAGAGCAATCTCCTCATTACCCTCCCCACTGCCACCTCTCATGGAAGCAGCTGAGAATGGCCAAGCCTGCTCTTCACTCCTGACCCTCTCCTAAAAGCAGGAGACTTTGTGGCAACTTCATGCATCTGCAGTGGAGAAGCAGCAGCATGGTTATTGCAACAAAGCATTTGTTTGTACCACACCCACGACTGATTTCATTTTTTGAAGTAGAAATCCATGCCTGGGTGATTCCAACAACAGGCAATCTTTTCCCAGAGCAGTTTCTGCAAACATGCCCTGCAACACCCACAGTGAGCTTCATACCAACTTCTGAATTGGCGCCTTGATGCCCAGAAGTTGATTTATGGCCAGAGCATGAATCTCATCACATGCTTGGCCTGCAAATCACAGCATTTATTTCTCTTGTGCTGTCTTTTAGAAGCCAGTGTGGAAGTGAAGAAGGGAGAAGCAGCTGCTCCATGCTGCTTTCCCACTCTTCCTAATTCCCTGGGACTCCTCATCATGACAATATGGTTTAACGTCCATGGTGGTCTGAGGTTGATGGTTGGACTCTACGATCTTAGAGGTTTCTCCCAGCAAACAGTTCTGTGATTGTATGTGACTGATCACTTTTCAACTCCTTGTTTCCCACAAATCCACAAGAAAAATCCTTTACAGCATCACAGATTTGTTTGGTTGGAAGAGATCTTTAAGATCGCCAACTACAAGCATTGACGTGGCACCGCCAGGTCACCACCAGACCATGCCTCTCAGCACCACATATACCTGCCTGTTAAATCCTTCCAGGGATGGGGACCCCACCACTTCCCTGGGCAGCCTCTTCCAGGGCTTGACAAGCCTTTAGGAGAAGAAACTTGTCCTAATGTTCAACCTAAACCTCCCCTGGCTGAAGCCATTTCCTCCTGTCCTGTTGCTTGTTACTTGGGAGAAGAGAGCGAGCCTCACCTTCCTTTATGGACTGTCAGAATTCATGGGGAATGCATTGTGAAGGCTAAGAAAATTAGCTTAGAGGGAAGGAAGAAACCCCTTGGGGACATGATTCGTGTCAGCTTTCTGAGGCTGGGAGCTCTCAGAGGATGTTTCGTCATTATTTCTCCTGAGATCCACCTTGCCTCATCTCAGGCTTCCCAAGTAAAGACTGAACCAGCACTCAGCTGCTCTTCTGGCTCACCACCAGCTTTCAAAAGCTGCCTCTCCTATTTTGGATTTCACACTTTGCTGCATAGACATAGAGGAGGAGGACAAATTGGCTGTTTCACACTGTGGTGTGCTGCAGAGACTGCTTGGCTGGCACTCAGGTGTGCTGGCAGGACTTGCCCTGCCCAAACACCCTGCAGGTGCTGGCAGAGTCCTCAGCTGAGTTACAGGAGCAGTGAGTTCACTGAGGAGTCCTGCAGGGCACAGCATGCAAAAATCCCACCTGCCTTTGTACTGTGCAAGCACTCAAAGGTACTTTTTAGCCTCAGTTAAGCCATTTTGAAGAGGTTGTTTCCTCACCTTAACTGCATTTTGTGCATCTCTTTAATATGGCCTAGACAGAAGGGAAACTTGGAGTATTATTTTAGTTTCTTGGGTTGCAAAGAAAGGCATCCCTGGTGGGGATGGAAAGGGACCTGTGGAGATCAACCAGACCAATCCTCCTGCTAAAGCAGGGCATCCACAGCAGGTTGCCCAGGATCACAATGTCCAAGTGGGTTTGGAGTCTCTCCAGAGAAGGAGACTCCACAACCTCTCTGGGCAACCTGCTCCAGGGATCCAGCACCCTCACACCAAAGAAGTTTTCCCTTATGTTTAAGTGAAAGTTCCTGGGTTCCAGCTTGTGTCCATTGTCCCTTGTTCTGTCACTGGGCACCACTGAAAAGAGTCTGGCCCCATCCTCTTGACCTCCACCCTTTAGCTCTTGCTAAGCACTGATCAGATTCCTTCTGGGTCTGCTCTTCTTGAGGCTCACCAGCCTCAGGGCTCTCAGCCTTTCCTCCTCTCAGAAATGCCCCCAGCCCCTCAGCATCTTCGTGGCCCTCCACTGGGCTCTCTCTGAGAGTCCCCTGTCCTTCTTGAACTGGAGAGACAGAACTGGACACAGTACTCCAGGTGCAAACCTCACCAGGTCAGAGGAGAGGCGAGGGAGAGCCTCTCTTGACATTGCTGGTTCATGGCACTTTGTTGTCTGCTTGTCTTAACTCCTTTATGGCACATAACACAAAAGCCAGAAGGGAATCAGGAAACAATCAATTGCAGAACCTTTTGCAGTGACATTTACAATTCTGGAAAGTCAAGTAGGCTGGGACTCAACCAATGTTTCTCTTCTCAGGCAGCAGATAAGCATGGGAAAGGAAGAGCAAACCTCAGAAATGTTTCTTTCTTAACAGGGCAGCCTGGCTCCCAGATGAGCCACACTGCTCTTAGATGACACAAGCTGATGTGACACTGGGTCTGCTTTTAAGAATGAAAAGCTTTAAAAATAGTTCTCCTCCTCAACAAAAGGAGTCTGATGACTCAAAAGGACATGTTCCCATGAAAACCAAAGGCCAGCTCTTGCTAAATCACAGCTCTTTCAGCTCTAAACCACCTGCCTGGCCACAGAAGGCAGCATCGTTCGGTCGAGCAATACTTCACAGGAGCTGACCTTACAGATGGTATGGTCAAAAGGTAAAGAAGCAGTGAGGGCAGGGCACTGGTAGGGTGATTTTTGTCCCTGGGAATAAGTTTTCATGTGAATCATCCTGGTAAACACCTAAAGTATGATTTATATTCAGGATCAGGCCCTGATCTGTCCACTTTTTGATCCTTGGAACTGTGAAGTGTTGGTCTTGCTGGATGGCCTCTGTGCCCACTCCACTGCAGCACTACAGCTGACACAAGGTTGGTCTTGACAAGGAACATCTCAGATTGGGATCCTTCTATACTTTGAAGTAGTTGAAGGAGCATGTACAGCCAGATAGCCAAGGAATGGTGTAAATACCAACTGTAAAATTAAAGGCTTAACTGAGTTTACCTTCCCTGAGCTGTTCCCTCTCTCGACATGCTGCTGTAGCACAGGTAGCATGCTGAGGACTGGAGGTGGGGGGCTCATGGAATGGCAGGCATCCAGTGGAATGCAATGAAACCCATTCAAATCACTTTTGTAAGCACTCTGAGGGCCTTGCTGTTAGCCATCTCTGTAGAGGCTCCTCTCCAGGACCAGCATTAGCCAAGCCAAGTGGCTGGTAGGGAGCAACATCTCATCCTGCCTGTCCTACATGTGGGTGCTGATGTTCCCTTGGAAAGAAATACAGCATAGGTGTGTGGCCAGGACATTGTTTTGTCTCATCTGACTTCTCTACGTCCTGAGAAGCATGAGCTGCACAAGCAGCTGGCATGGCACACAGGACACCCAGTGGGATGTTGAAACCCTTCTCCCAACTGCTCTCTTCAGGCTGCATTTCTGTTTGATGGCAGCTCAGGGTAAGGCAGATGAAAAACTCTTGGGAACTCCTACCTGTTGAAGTCTCCTCACAGTCTGGCATCACTGAGGAATAGCTCCACAGTAGTCGAGAGGCCTGAGACCAGAACTGTCACTCTCAGGAGAGGAATTTTACCAGAAATAGTTGTCAATCCAGAGCTGAAATATGCCTGCAGCTGAAAGACTTCAGTTTTGGCACCCTGAGCCTGTGGCAACACTTGCCAAGGAATCCTTGACATTTAACCTTATTTAGAGGCTAGCCCTGGAAGTGGTGGCCCTGGGGCCAGAGATAGCTTTGGACCTGATGCGGTGACACTGTGGGGGCCACAGGTACAGCTGCTGTGGAGTTAATGCTGTGAGATCACTCAAGGCTCCAAATATTTGTCTCCTTTTTGGACTTCACACTTGGGGTAGTGGAGCTCTTCATCTGGCCTCCTGCCACCTCATCCATTGCACCTTCGGTGTCTTTGGTCAGGAAAATATCTCACTGCAAGAGCAGTCAGCCCCATCCTGGTTCTTCTTGTGCTTCCATGTTCTCAGCTGCTTTTTGAGGGCTCTCTATCATGGACCTGCAGCTCTTAAGTCCATTCAAGAAAGTGATTGGCATTGCAATGGGCTGCCCAGGGAGGTGGTGGAGGCACTGTCCCTGGAGGTGTTGAAGCAAAGCCTGGATGAGGCACTTAGTGCCATGGTCTGGTTGATTGGGCAGGGCTGGGTGCTAGGTTGGGCTGGCTGAGCTTGGAGGTCTCTTCCAACCTGCTTGATTCTATGATTCCTTATGGACACACTCCAACCTAGATGCTGATGATTCCCCAGTGTAGGAGTGCTGAACCTCAGGCAGGAGCACCATGCCAACTTCAGCCTGAGGGACAGAGGATGCTGGAGGAGAATAAGAGAGTGGATCCAGGGGACTGGGTTCAGAACTAGCCTGAATGTTTGGGCCTCGGGTTACTCACACTACAGGGTGAGTAGAGCTGAGCTCTTCTCACAGCCCTGGGGTGTCTTTGCTGTGCACAGCATCTCTCAGCATCACAGACCAGACCATAGCATGCCCTCAGCTCCTTTCCAGGAGCTGCTCATCTTCTTTCAGTTCTCTGAAAAGCCACATTATCTCTGTCCCCATGGGTGCTCCTGATGGCTCCTGACAGGTCATTTTCAGGTGCTACCACTGTAGGTTGCACCTGCTGCTTCCTCTTCCAGAAAGGACAAGCTGTAACTGCTCCAGTTTATTCTAAGAGCCTGAGGCACTGAGCCACAACTTCTCCAGCTGCTGCAGCCTTGAGCTCCCCACATCTAACACTTATGTAAGATGCATTTCCTCATGGCAGAGGCTTGGAAACTGCTGTGATAGGAGCCTGTGCATCTTTCCTGGCATTGATGTGAGATCAGGGCTCGCCTACCCTGTGATAACTGTATTAGGCAGCTTAGTTCCCAGCTTTTTGTTACATAAAATCTAAGTCGGTGACGTTTCATGCTTTGAAACCTTCTCTGCAGGAGCTAAGATGAAGTCTGTTGTTAGGTGTTGTTTGATAAGTAGTTAAGTGTTGTCAGTGCCATTTTCTCCCAGACTATCTGTATGATAATATCTGGCATCAGACTGTGGTGCTGAAATCTGAAATATCCAAGGTCCTGTCTGGAAAAAAATTCCCAGTGGTGGACAGAGCCATTTTCAGGCAATGTGTGACCTGTTTTGAGGGGCAATTGTCAAACCAACAAGCAAACAAAAAGGGACAATTGCAGGGAGTATCGTTATTAAAGGAGCATTAAAATGAAGCTTTGCCTGTAGTGTGCAGACATCTGCACAACAGCTTCATGGTCTCTGGATCCATCAGTATGGTTCTTTCCCAGCCTAAATCCCTTGGCAAACTTCATGCATTTTCCCACTCAGCTGCTCTTTCCCCACTCATCTGGTGAGCACAGTGTACCCCTGCGCTTCAGCTATGCCTTTCAATTCCTCTCCAGCCATCACATAGCTCTCAATCAACTACCATATGTTTAAACCCTCCACTGCCTATCTTTTTTTCCCCCAAACCCCAGCAAATTTCAGAGATCCAATTTTAGCTTTAAGTTGAAGTCTGAAACCACAGAACCTCCAGTATACTATTTCTGCTTCCCTGGCCTTTCTTGCCTACTCAATTTTTAACAGTATTTTCCAGCACGACACTTGCCAGGGTCCCTGCCCACAGTCGGTGGCACGCCCGAGTAGTGCTGCTCTCCAGTGAAACGTTCATTGGTCTCATTGCCCGCAGGGTACACTCCCTTCTCTGGCCCACTCTACTGCCTCTGTTGGTATTTCACTCCTGCTGCAAACACTTGGGAAAATGGTTGCATTACTTGCAGTGCTTGCAGTTCTTTTTCCTCCAGTGCTTGCTGCATTCCCTGTGGAGTTTGCCTTGAATCTCTCATTTAGGTTGTCTGGTTGGTTCCCAGATTTCCTTCCTGCCTAGACTGATTTCAGGCCCAGTGTGGGATTATCACATCCTCTCTGCAAGTGATGTTTCCATTACCACAGCTCCAGCAACCAGATCCTGCCAAGGTGCCTGCACTGATACGATCTAACCTGCTCCTACCTCTATGGAGGCTGAGATGCTTGCTCCAGCCTTTGCCTACCTGACCTCACAATAAGCCATCAGGAAGCTGCAAGCCAATGTTTACTGCTCAGCCTGCAGTCAGAGGGAAGGGAGTCAGTCCTTGAAGTGACCTTTAAGGGCCATCCAGTCCATCTCCTTTGCAGTGAGCAGAGACAACTTCAACTAGATCAGAGCCTTGTGCAACCTGACCTGGAATGGTTCCAGGGATGGGAAGGTCCCCTTGATGTTAATCAACCATTCTGTCTGTACCAAGCATCGTTCACACGTCAAAGCCACAGAGGAGCGTGAAGGAAGCTAAAGGGTGGGAAATACCACTTGTGTTTAACAGTAAGGTTTTCTGCCTGGACAAATAAAGGACATGCTCACTCCTTGGCCTTCTGGCTTTCTTGCATCTCAAGAAGAGCATCAATGGCTTCTAAGCACAGCTTTTGTTTGCTGGGGAATTTGATTTTGCCTACAAGAGGCTGTGAGAAGCACTGCAGCCTCAGCCAGCCTGTTGCTCAATGTCAACACACAGGATAAGTTCTACTCCCTGTAGCCTCTGGGGTGAATTAAAAGCCTCACTGTCTCCTGGTGGGAGTGGTTGGGTCTGGCTGTATTCTGCTGTGGCAGGCTCTTCCTACGCTAGGATATGGCACTACCATTTAAAGAACTACAACAATACACTGTCAGGGTCAATAAACTGTCAATAGACTGACAGATACTGGCTCAAGATGAGTATGTTGTGTTCAAATAGCCTAAACTCACACATCCTGCTGGGGCTCAAACCAGGTAGCCAAAGCTTTCTGCCTGAGTTGCTGTCTGTGGCTGAAACGCCAGGCTGAGCTGCTGGGCATAGCACCAGACTTGATCAGTTATCTTCTTAAGCGGCTGATTCTGGTGACCTGACTTCTGTGTTTTAACTTGTATTCCATTCCACATCTCAACAAGGAAGTTTTCCCACTTTTCCTTTAAGAGAGAGCACTTTTCTCATTGGCTTTTCTGTTTGGTGTCAGCTGGAAGCTACTATTCCTTTCTCTGCTGGAATTAATTGACCTGTTTTCAGGCAGCAGCTCTCGCTCCATGGCACATCACAGCTTCTGTATGCTGGGCTTGAGAAATCTCTGTTTAGAGCCACACAGATAAGGAACAGTGCCTGATGCAGCTGGGTCTGCAGTGCAGCTTGCAGTGTGCCTAGTACTGAGATGCTGGTATTCACCTGTTGCTCCTGCTTGCAGTCTGCATTTGTTCTCATTTCCACCACGAGAGCTGTGCTCTTCCAGCGGGTGATGGCTGCAGCCGGGGCTGGTGGCTCTGCTGGATCAAGGCAACATTCCCACCTTTTTTATTGATACAAGCTGCAAGGCTTTTCCAGCCTGAAGGATTACCACTAGTTTGGTTTTCCAGCCTTGCTGGGAAACGCCTCTACCCTTTGAAAATAGGAACATTGGAGTTGCAGTTGGCATGGACTGGGAAAGGCTTTGTTAATGCACCATTCTCTGCCGTAACTTCGTGCCCCTGGAGAAGGAGGTGGCAGTCATCACAGACAGGGCTGAGGTGGAGCTCAGCTCAGCTCCTCTGGTAGATCAGCTCTAATTCAAACCATCTGGCCCCAAACAAGATGACCATCATGCATGGTTGTGACAAAACTGGGAATCAGGAGCTCCAAGTGCTTTGTTTATTGAGAGGGAGAAGTGCTGTAAATCTGCTTCAGGGCTTTTTAAAATGAAATAAAGAGGCGTTTGTTCCAACAAGAAACACTTCACTTCATGCAGCTGAAGCCATAAGTGAAAAGGAATGGTGGAGCTTGGTGCTGAATGTTATTTATACAAATGGCTTTCACATTTCTGTGGTTTCTCCAACCTGGAAAAGCAAATTTGCTCATGTTTTCATTTCCTAAGAGGAGATAAGAACCCCACTCGCTGGAAAAAGCCCACTGAAATGCTCAGCCCTTGTGTGTGCTGGCTTGTACAGCATGGCTGTATGGAAACCACAGAGATGGAATGTAATTGATGCATCCTATATATACACAGCCCAGACAGTCTGCTCAGCTCTGTCCGAAACAGGGATTTGTCTTGAGTGAACCGGAGCTGGCTGGGTGTCTGGTCACCTCTCTCTGCCCCTTCCCTGCCTCCATCCTCTGTGCCAGACTCCATTCTTGTCTTTTGCCCATGGAGTATTGCAAGCAGATGAGAGCTGAGCATGGGGTTGGCAGGGAAGACTACTGATGCGTTTTGCAAAATGGTATCTTTGCTGCCTTTACCACTGCAGCCCTTCCCAGTCATGCAGAAATGCTGCTGTAAGCTGCTGAGCTGTCTGCAGGTAACAGCACGGCTGGGTGGTAGCCCTGGATCTGTGAGGATGTAGAAGAACCCACCCTGCCTCTCACTTTCTCCTCACCACTAACACACATTCCAGATTTTTCTTGTTTCTCTGCTCTGAATCTGAGTCCTTCTCACTCCATTGACACTTGAACAAAGTCAGTTGTTCTTGGTGCAGTCCTGGACCTGACCAGGATGGGTTAAATTGCCTCTTGTTGCTCCAGGTCCCAGAGCCAGTGTCCGGAAAAGGGGTTGCTGCTTGGCGTTCCCATATCCCCTCCAGTTAAAAGGTCTGACCTTAGGTCCCAGTCCTTCCATCTCTCATGCTGAGTGTTTAGCAGGTAAGTTACAGTGCACTGCCACCAGCACTGACCTCACTGTCCGAACTCATGGAACATTTAATAGCTCTGCCTCTCTGCAGTGGCATTTGCTTGTGTCTCTCTGCATTGCTTAACCTTGTTGCAAGGGATTTGGGGGTTCTGGTGAAGGGCCACACAGACCATTCAAGGACTGGGAACCTGTCACATGAGGCAGGGCAGAGAGAACTGGGTTTGTGCAGCATCGAGAAAAGCTTAAAGGAGACTTATCAGCATGGTCCAGTACCTAAACGGTGGCTAAGAAGAATCCTAGAAGATGGAGACTCCTTTTTTATGAGGAGTCAGATGGGAAAGACAAAGAGTAGTGGTCACAAGTCACTGCTGGGGAAATTCCAGCTAGACACAAGAGGATGTTTTTTCATGGCAGCCTGTGGCTTGGACAGATTCACTCTGTGCTGGGTCAGGAACTGGCTGGAGGGCGAAGCCCAGAGAGTGGTGGTGAATGGTCCCACATCCAGTTGGCAGCTGGCACCAGTGGTGTGCCCCAGGGATCAGTGCTGGGCACAGTCCTGTTCAGTATCTTTATTGATGATCTAGACAAGGGGATTGAGTCCAGCATCAGTAAGTTTGCAGATGACACCAAGCTAGGAGCAGCTGTGGAGCTGTTGGAGGGTAGGAGAGCCCTGCAGAGGGACCTGGCCAGGCTGGATGGGTGGGCAGAGGCCAATGGGATGAGATTGAAGAAGGCCAAGGGCAGGGTTCTACACTTTGGCCACGACAACCCCAAGCAGCACTACAGGCTGGGGACAGAGTGGCTGAGAGCAGCCAGGCAGAGAGGGAGCTGGGGGAGCTGGGAGAGAGGAGCTGAAGCTGAGGCAGCAGTGTGCCCAGGTGGGCAGCAGAGCCAATGGCATCCTGGGCTGGCTCAGGAGCAGTGTGGGCAGCAGGACAAGGGAGGTTCTTCTGCCCCTGTGCTCAGCACTGCTCAGGCCACACCTTGAGTGCTGTGTCCAGTTCTGGGCTCCTCAATTCAAGAGAGATGTTGAGGTGCTGGAAGGTGTCCAGAGAAGGGCAGCAAGGCTGGGGAGGGGCCTGGAGCACAGCCCTGTGAGGAGAGGCTGAGGGAGCTGGGGGTGTGCAGCCTGCAGAAGAGGAGGCTCAGGGCAGAGCTCATTGCTGTCTGCAGCTACCTGAAGGGAGGCTGTAGCCAGGTGGGGTTGGGCTCTTCTGCCAGGCAACCAGCAACAGAACAAGGGGACACAGTCTCAAGTTGTGCCAGGGGAGGTCTAGGCTGGATGTTAGGAGGAAGTTGTTGGCAGAGAGAGTGATTGGCATTGGAATGGGCTGCCCAGGGAGGTGGTGGAGTCACCATGCCTAGAGGTGTTGAAGCCAAGCCTGGATGAGGCACTTAATGCCATGGTCTGCTTGACTGGATAGGGCTGGGTGAGATTGGAGGTCTCTTCTAATCTGGTTGATTCTATGGTTCCCAGTGGGAGCCATCAGCCATTGGAACAATGTCCCCAGGAAGGCACTGGACACTTTAAAGATCCTGCTGGACAAGCTGCTGGGCTGTCTTGTGTGGGCCATGTTATTGCTGATGATCCCTGAGGTCCCTTCCAACATGGATTCTGTGGTTCTGTGATGCTTCGCCTCCTGATAACGATCTCCAGAGGACTGTGGTGCTTTGGCATGGAGTCTTCCTTGCACCAGCCACCAGCTTGGCACATCAGGCTGTGGCAACACCAGACAGGCCAGAGGTTGGAGCTGCCACTGCCCCATTCCTGCATCAAACCACATCCTCAGGGCTGTGTTTGTTTAAACTAAGCAAACAGCTCCCTGAGCTGAAGCCTCTGAGGAGTTAGGTAAGCTCAGCCTTTTGTTCTGTCTCTGGGAGCAGCTGTGGCTGCAGTTTGCCATCCTGGAGGCATCTCACCACGGGGTTAAAAACCAACCCTCCTCCCAGTGATGTGATTTATGATTGTGCCCTTGTCCCTCTGACTGGGCTTGCCTCTTCCAGGCTTTCAAACTTTGAGCTCCTTCCCTACAACCTCCTGTCCATGGTGGTACTTTATGAGCCAGGAGCTCCTGCCTGTTCATGGCTTGGCAGCCTTGGGCTGAGTCCATGCAGGCTACAGGAAAAATCCCAGGTTTTAGTTACTGATGGCTGGAACTGGGTTTGACCTGAAGCAGATCTATAAACAAAAGACCCTCCAGACCATTAACAGTCCTCTGCAATCCAAGTCTGCCAGCCTAATTGTATTTAGCAGGTAGCTGTTGAAATCACCTCTGTGTTTTAGGGAGGTATACTCCTAGACTGCCATGTCAGCTGTATTTAGGATCAGGTGAGCCTTTAAAAGCTGTCACAAGATTGGACCATCCGAGCTGATCATGCACAAAACTGATCCGGGTGCTGGGTCCCATTTCTGCTATCATCCTACCACATTTCAGCCATCCATCCCAGCTCTTTCAGGTTATGGAAACCAGACTGAGGGGGCTCTGGCAGGACACCAAGGAAATCTGTCTGGTGAGGCCACAAGTGTCAAGAAGAAGGGGCTGGTCTCTTGTCACTGTTGTGCTGTGGTAGGGTAAGGGGTAGGATATAAACTGGGGGACAGGAAAATTCCACCTCAACATGAGGAAAATCTTTCCTCTGAAAGTGACAGAGCCCTGGAGCAGGCTTCCCAGAGAGGCTGTGGAATCTCCTTCTCTGGAGATGTTCAAGACCCACCTGCATGTGTTCCTGTGTGACCTGCCCTGGGTGACCCTGCTTTAGCAGGGAGTCAGACTCGATCTTCAGAGGTACTTCCAACCCCTCCATTCCATGAGTCTGTGATTCCATTAGCCACCTCCATCTGAAACACGCCTGGCAATGCTTTCATTTCCCCCAGCTATCAGCATATATCTCAAGTGTTTCACTCCTCTCCTGCTCTGCTTTATGTGTGCTTTTCAGCAGCAAAAAATAATCTGCCTCTGTAGGAGAAGGAATAACTACATTTTATAACCCAGGAACAGGCAATTCCAGCTGCATTTCAGCAGAAGAGACAAGCAGAAGTTAATTTACACTTGGTGAGCACACGAGACAAAGCAGGACTATGAAAAACAGGTAGTGAATTTTAGGCTGTCAGGTAATGAACGTTTGGTAGCAGAGCGTTTTTAATGGAAGGAAAATGGCAATAGGCTGCATAGCTGCTCGAGCTGCCAAAGTTGGGGAGAAAAGTGCTGCACAGGCATTTCCCCCCCTCCTGATGAGCAGAAGACTGCATACTGCTTCATTTCAGCTTTTATTTTAAGCTACCATCATCCTCACCCACTCCCCTTAGGCTTATTTCTGAGTGGGTTTTCTCTCTTTATTTTGCAGAACTAACCGGAGCCTCACTTGTGCTCCTGTCTGGGGGCTTGCAGACAGGACATGCTGCCTGGGGCTGGTGCAGAGGTCCCAGGCCTGAGGATGGGAGATCTGCAGCTGTGGTCCCCCCACACAACAGTGCTAAACGAGAGTCCTTTCTGAAAGGAGCAGTAAAGGGTAGGAACTTTGGGTTTTTTCCTTTCTAAACCTAGGGAGATTCAAAAGTCATTGGGAAAACATCCAAACCCGAAATGAAGTATCTAATATGCTATTTTGGTCCTGGACTTGAATTGCTCACATCTTCCCCTCCTCCCCGTCTTTTGGGTTTGCGCTTTGGGATTACTGAACTGATTCAAGCACAGATTCTGAATTCAGAAGGTTTAGTCTCTGTTTTCCTGAAGTATATTCCCCTCTTGGCCAAACAATGCCCTGACCTTGCTTTGTAGCACCCAGGGAATGTTGGAGGTATTGCCCACCACAGCCCAGGATGGTCTTTCTGAGCGAGGGCACAACACCCAGCTGCAGAAATAGCCAGAGGGGTCACACTGTGTGAGTGTAGCATGAAGAGACAACTGCAGCAGCCACTCCCTGTGCTGCTTGTCCCAGAGGTAAGTCATGGTGTCGACAGAGCTCCCTGGATTCCAAGGAAAACCCCATGAACCTCTACCCACAACAACTTTAGTTTCTCCTCAACAACTATAGAGGTCAAATACTGGTTTTAAGATGGACTAAGAAGTTGATCCAATCTCCCCTCCAGACAATGGCCCAGGGCAGCTAGTGTGAGCAGCAGCGTGGCATGGGGAGCATGGCATCTTCCTGCCCCTGACTGTCTGCGCTCCTCTGTCTTGCTGTAACTCCTCTGTCTTTATCTGCTGATGCTGAGCTGTGGTGGGCCCACAGGTCTGTAGTATTCTTTCTACAGGCATATTCAACTCAGGCTGAAGTGCTGGTAAGAGACACAGCAGGTGACAGTTCAGTGCCCATGTACATGGGTGCCAAACAGACTGAGCTTCTCTGCTTCCTTTCATGTCTCTCTTGTAGAGCTCTTGAGTGAGAGGTCAGTGTACCTGGAGCTGGAGGTCCTAGCTTCTGCTTCCCTCCAGACCAGTGTGGGAGCAGCAGAAGGATGCTGCTGGGAGCAGTTCTGCAGGACTACCTGCAGATTCCCAGACCCCACTGTTCCCCCATGCCCTGGTTGGTTGCTGCAGCCAGGAAGGCAATGGCTCCAGCACGGCTGGGGAATACGTTGTGATGAGCTCTACAAACAAGGAGAGGGTGGGGGGGTTGGAAGTGACCTCGGAGATCATCCACCTCAACCCACCTGCTAAAGCAGGGGCACCTGGGGAGGGGCACACAGATCATGTGCATCCAGGTTTTGAAAGTCTCTAGAGGGGACTCCACAACCTCTCTGGGCAGCCTGTTCCAAGGCTCTGGCACCCTCACAGAAAAGATTTCCACATGGTGGTCCATCAAAGCCATGCTTGTGGATGTGTCTTATGAGGTCTTGCTGTCTTGGGGTCACCTGTAAGCTTAAAAGATTAAAGTAGCCCTTTATGGGCTGCAGGAAGAGTGATCATGTTTTGTGTTGGGGCTCATCTCTGTGGCCTATGAAGAGCACAACAAGATCTCCATGCAGAATTTCAAGCTCTGAAGCTGTGTTATATTAGTGCACAAAATCAGAATGTGCCAAAACTGCTGGGTAGGATGGACTGAAATCAGGTCAGCTGCAAATAAATCTCTCCCCTGTTCAATGGGCCATTTTTTTTCTTCCACTCTTGCTCTCAAGCCAAGAAGATCTGGTGGTTCTTGTTTTCCACCAGTCCCATGCAGTCACATCCCTCTGTGCTCCTAGGATAAATCTGATTTTCTGATGCATCTGTGGCTTGGATGGGTGCTTGGTGCCAGGACCTCACCAGCCTGCCTAGCTCCTCATTCTCTTATGCCTTGTTTCTCCTGGCCAAGAGTGCTCAGCTGCTGCCATCTCCTTTTCCCTCCAGTGCAGCAGGTGGGAGAACTGGGGGTGTTTTCCATCCTTCTGCAAGCTACAGCTTCTTAAACAGAACCCCACATGACCACAGCATAAGCTGCAAGCAAACAGCCCTTGGGTTGTGGGGCTGTCAGTCTCTGCCTGTCCCTGCCTGTTGGCACCAATGTTCTGGCCCTGCCGCTGCTTGAGGGTCAGTCACTTTGGTGCTTAGACAGAACAAAACGCAGCAGCTCTGCTCACAACATGAAGTAAGGAGTTGGTTTGGTTGGTTGGTTTTTTTTTTCCCCTCTCTGGGCTTTATACCTTTTAAGAGCTTTTCAAATAACAGCTTACAGATGATTGCAGCACCTTTGGTCATAAGGCTGAGGTGGGAAAAAACAGCTAATGTGGAGTTGGCAGCTTGCTGTTGTGACAAGCTACACTGTGCTTGACATAAATTCCCAACTCCTGCTGCAGCATTCCAGCTCTCAAAGGGCCTGGGTAGATGTCAAATGTATTTATAGCTGAGTATGCTTTGCAAATTTGAAGTTTTGGCCTTTGCTCTTTGTGGACTAGATGAGAAAGCAATGAAATAATTCCTTGGTCCATGCTTGGGCAGACATGAGGCTGCACAAACTACTACAAATTAGCTGTACTTGTACTTCATATTCTACTTAAAGCTAATTTGAGACAGATTAAGGCTTTAAGTCTCCTGAGTAAAGCTTAATGAAACGTGAGAAAAGGCAGAGTCAGAAGAAAGGGGAATGAGTCTCTTGCCTCCGCAAAGGCAGACGATCCCCAGCACGCTCCAGGCAGCATTTCCACAATGCTTCTTTAACCAAAGGGTTTTCCAGCACTTACATTTGGAGACCATTCCCTGCTCTGGCACTCTGATTACCTCCATCGTTAGGTGTTTGTGAAAGAGAAGTATTTTAGTTTCAGGGTAAAAACATCATCCTTGAGCAATGCGGATATTTTTCTGCCAAACTTGTTCCAATTTGCCTCAGGAGCTGAAACTTCCTCTATGAATATTGTTAGGAAACTAATTAAAACTCAGAGATGCAGGCAGAGGTATGAAATATAGATGAGAGTCGTGTCGGCAGCCAAAGCTGTACAGCAGCTATCACCACCCCGGTCCACCTTTGTCCCAGGGAGCATTTTCTCTTGGATTATCTTCATCTGGCTTCAGTTTTGAAATAGAAAACCCAAACAAAATTATTTAACTCTAGGAGTTGGTTTGGTTGGTTGGTTAAAGTTTGTGTAATATTTAAAAACTTGCCTAAATGGCACAAAAAACAAAGAATTTTTTTCCCTTCATTTTGTAGCCTGCTGAAGTCAAAAGGTAAGAGAAGGAATGCAAGCAGCTCTCCTGACACAGATGCCAACTAACAGCTTTGCTGCATTGTTTATCACAGAATGGGAGGGGTTGACAGGAACCTCTGGGGGTCATCATTTACCCTCCTCTAAAAGGTGCTTCAGAGACTGAATTGATTGAATTATGTGGCAGGTCATTGTCTGTGACAGCAGCTGTACCAGAGAGACCAGAGGGATGGTGACTCTTTTTTCACCCTGGGGTGTAGGAGGGGATCCAGCATCATGCCTTAACTGCCATGGCCTCAGTGGTCCTTCAAAATCCACCCACAGACATCCTCTGTGTCCTGCTTGCTGAGGTATCTCTGGGCTGATTTGATGCCTTCCCATGCTACCTGGGTTTGGAGATCACTCAGAGCAGAGTGATGCATCAAGGAGTCCTGCAGTTGGATCTAGGAGGACAGCAGCATGCTGGAGGAGATGCTGCTTTTATTTTCTGCCTGAATGCAGGTGTTGAGCTTTGGGTCCTCTGAAATGCAGCCTGTGTTGGATGAGGCAGGACAATGACCACTTGTGAGGTGCTTTATTCTGCATTTAAAACAACATCTGACTACCCAGGATCACATCAGCTCCATAACCAGGATTCCTTCTGTAATCCAGGATCAAAGGCACTAGTGCTCTCCAGCTGCTTTGCACTGTGCCGTCAATGCAGAACAGCCATAAAGTTGGCTTAGCATAGAGTCACAAGGCTTGTGCTCTGTCCATCACCAGCCAGAGCATGCCAACGGAGCACTGCCTGTCTGGGCACTGCCCTTCTGTTTCCAGTCTGCCACCAAGATCATCTAGAGGTGCGAAATTTAATGCTGTTTGGGGAGCTGGCTTCCAAACTCAGCAAAGGTGCCTGACAATCCTGATGAAGGCACATTGGGATGATTTTGTGCATCTGGAACATTGTAGAACATTACACAGGGCATGAGGCAGTGGTCTGAGATGTGGAAGCCCCTGTGGTAGGAGTCAAGCAGTGCCAACTCACATTTAGTCATGAGCACTGCACTCAGAGCACGACTCCAGTGTCCATCGTTGAAACAACTCACATTAATTGTGTGCTGGATACTAATTCTGCAGGCAGCGACAGCACAGGTCTCTTGAGCAGCAGCTGAGGGAGCTGAGGTTGTTCAGCCTCGAGAAGAGGGGGCTGAGGGAAGACCTCGTTGCACTCTGCAACTCCCTGAAAGGACGTTGGAATCAGGTGGAAGTCAGTCCCTTCTCCCAAGTGACAAGCAATAGGATAAGAAGAAATGGCCTCCAGTTGTGCCAAGGGAGGTTGTAACATTAGGAGGTTGTAACATTTAGGTTGAACATTAGGAACAATTTCTTTACTGAAAGAGTTATCAAACACTGGCACAGGCTGCCCAGGGCAGTGGAGGAGTTGCTATCCCTGGAGGGATTTAAAAAACTGTGAAGATGTGGTGCTGAGGTTTAGTGGTGACTTGGCAGTGCTGGGTTAACAGTTGGACTTGGTCTTAAAGGTCTTTTCCAACCGAAATAGTTCCATGAATTGCATGAATTCTGTGATTTTAGGTGGTCAGCATCCACTTAAAGAAATACATTGTGAAGATGCTTGGTGCATTCTTCTTTACAAATTAAATCATAAACTTGAATCAATTTATTTCCTTCCCCAAATGACTGCACAAGTAGAGAGCACAAAGCTGTTGTCAGAGGGTCCAAGCAGATATTTGTTACATTTCACTCCAGAGGATTTATGGATCCCAATGGCAAATCCTTTTCAAGTCTCTGCTGAGGTCTTGGAAGAGTTTTTTGGTGATATCAGTGAGCTACAGAAAGAGAATGGCACAGATGTGGCTTCGGTGCTTGAGCAGTACTTCCTCTGGTTGCATGCACACAGGTACATGGTGCTGGGATTCCACGCACAGCCTCTGGGCATTTGCCACAGCACAGGCTGCAGGAGACTCAGCAGCACAGCTGCAACATTGCTTGTAGTGAGTTTGCTTGTAAGGAGCAGTGCTCCTATCTGAGAAAACCTTTTTGTTACAAAAGGCCTAAGTAAATACAGTCGTGTTTCCAGAATTGCTTCTCAGGGAAAACATCTTACTGGGACCTCTGTTCCCTCGCAAAGGTTGAATTGGAACTCAGGAGCACTTGTGTTTGTTTTCTGAAGCGTGCTTAATTTCAGCTCTCCCTTGCCACTCTCAGCAATGCTTGCATATATTAACAGTGGTTTGTGCAGCCCAAAGGAGGTGTTCAGGACACATTGAGCCTGGCCTGAAACCCCATTTTGTACAGGAGAAAAAAGCTATGGCCAGCTAAGGGCGCAGGGTCCCAGCTGCCAGTGATGTCAGAGCTGAGGGAATGGGGAAATGCTTTGTGTTTGCATCCAAGTAACCTGCCATTTCTCGCTTTGGTTCTTTCAGTAACCTGAAAGCCACTCCACTTTTCTTAATCCATTCTGCAGTCAGTTAATTACTGCAGAAGAAGAGCTAATGAATGGCAAGGGGAAGGTTTTGAGGTCCCCTGTGAGAAAGGCCAAGTGTTGCTGCTGTACTCAGAAGTGTGGAGGCCTGCTTGGTGCTGCAGCTGAGGTGAGCATAGCTTTCAGCCCTTCTGCCTCCAGAAAGCTTGGGCACCAGCTTACAACCCGTGCCAAACAAGCACCCCTGTGTGCAGACCACGCAGGACCTCGGCGAGATATCTTAGGGCCTTTCCCTTTCAAGCAAACATGCTGGTGTAAGCCATGGGCTGATGCCCATGCTCTGCATGGAGGCTGAAGGTTGAAGGTTAGAATGAAGGTAAGCTCCAAGGAAGAAGCTGTAAGACCAGCAGCAGCAGTCTAAAGTTTGCGTTAGCGGTGTGCAGGAGCCTGGGCCCTGCAGAACTGTTGGCCGAGCCCCATCCCGTGTGCTGGGAGCTTCTTTCTTTGGACAGGAGAACAGAGGTTATATTCTCTAAAACTAAAGGCCTATCTCTGGTATGAACCAGCATCACCTCCAGGAATTTTAGTGACACTCCTAGCCTACCATTGCTAGATGAGCCTCAAAACTTGGTCTCAGAAGCAGACCTTTGGCTTGTCTGCAGAGACAGCTAAGAAAGAAAGTTATAAAGCGTACAAAACCTTTTGATTCCTCAGATCCCCGTGGGTCTAGAAGCACGGAAGTTCATGGTCTCCTCCAGTACCTGAGCCCAGATAAAAAAAAACAAATCAGGCCACTCTGGTGTAGCTAAAAGGAGGTGTCGTTGTCAAAGTGGAAATCACCCACGTTTCACATCAGTGAGACTTTCTGTCTCGCAGTTCAGGTAGCCTTTGCTAACAACAGTATTTAAGCACAGGGAAAAGGTAGCTTCTTGGTAAGCTCGCTGTGTCTGTGGTCAGTATGACTGGATGGGGAGCTACGAACAAGACAGCAAAGTTTTACTTCCACTTCTGCTGTGGATTCAAGCTCTCAGTGAGCTTCCAGAATCTTATTTTCTTGACTTGCAAGGTACAGGTCTGCTGCTTTGCAGGGTGCTTTGAGATGTACGAAGGAAAAGTACAATTCCTGTTTGAAGCTGCATGGAGAAGCAGTCACACACCTCAGGGGCAAGATGTACCTCCTGTGTTACATCATCCATATGCACATAATGCTAGACCAAAGCCAGTGGGGAGGGCTGAGGAGGTGGATTTGCCTTAGAACTCTGTTATTCACACAGAGGCTTCCCAACATAGTTTTAATTCTTCTTGTTTGCTTCCTTTTTATTTTCACCTGGGGCTACTGCAACATGAGTTACTTGAGTGAAAATCCACTAATTTGCAAGGGATGGAATTCTATTAGAAATCAACAAAATAAACCAGAAAAATAGTCAGCCCTTAGAAAAGAGTTTCAGCTTGTGGGGTCACCCTGGAGAAGAGGGTGACCCTGAGGGAATCTGGGATTGAGAGGCGAGGTCAAACCCAGGCCACTACAGAGCAGGAAGCAGAGTTGCTGGGAGTGTGTGCAAGTGCCTGATGGCCACACCTAAAGGCAACATTGCTCGCAGTCCTTGTCCATGCGTGATGGTGTAGCTGTGCAGCAGGTGCAGCTTCTCTTCTGAGGTAGGTGGGAGGCATGGGAAGGTAGGGAAAGTAGCTGGTCATGATAAATGCTCTTAATGTGAAAGAGGAAGCCTCCAGTTTTCAGTTTGTAGCTGAAAGGAGGAAAAAGACATAGATTATATCCAACAATAACATCTGCTGAAGAAGTTGGGGACTTCAGAAACGCTGAAAAAGAGAAACAAGTAACAAAAGTTGGGTGAGATCCAACACCTGGGCTTTGTGGCAAGTGAGAAGAATTAAGGTGAGGGATAGCATAAGCTGAGACTTCCCAAGGTAGGATAGGGCTAGACACGATGTGCTGCACAAAGAACGGTGAAGGAGCAGCAGGAAGCCCTGCTTAGCATAGAAAACACTGAAGAGGGCATAGGCAAGAGAGCTGCTTTCCAGAGACACTTGGAGCATCACTCAGTGTGGTGAGAGCTGAGAGAAGCCTGTATAGAGGGAGGAGGAAGGAGGAAAAGCTGCTGTGAATTCCAAGAGCATCTTCGGTACCTGGCTTCCTCTTATGTGATGCAGCAGAAAATCTGTCTTAGCTTTTCCACAAAAGAGACCAGCAAAGATATTCTTGAATTAAAGGTCATTTCATTTAATTTGAGACAAAACACTTCTGCTACCTGCCCAGCAAGAGGCAACAAGCATCTCTCTCCCTTCAACACTTCAGACTGCTGAAGGGACACTATACTGTGCAAAGCAGGGCTGCAAGGTGCTAAAGGAGGTATGAGCACACAGGGGAATAATATGGATTGAGTACAGAAAAACAGATTCTCTTTCTGCAATTGCTTTCCTGGCTCCTGGCAGAACTTACGGCAGCCTTTCATACAGAAAACAGGCCTAGAGGGAAGATGAGGAGGGACCCTTTACCAGGGAACGCAGTGATGGGACAAGTGACAATCATTTTAAGCTAAAAGAGGGGAGATTTAGGTTAGATATTAGGAAGAAATTCTTTACAGTGAGGGTGGTGAGACACTGGAACAGGTTGCCCAGAGAGGCAATAGAAGCCTCATTCCTGGAAACCTCCCAGGTCAGGATGGCCAGGGCCCTGAGCAGCCTGATACTAGTTGCAGATGTCCCTGACTGCAGCAGACTTAGACTAGATGGCTGTAAAGGTCCCTTCCAACCCCAAACGTTCTGTGATTCCATGATTCTGTGAAGATGGTGAACAGTTTCAGCAACAACCAAGGCCAGCCTGTGCTCAGGCTTCCTGCTGTGAGGCACAGCTCGAAGCCTGAAGTCCTAGCACAAGTTAATTACCGAGTGTTGCTGCGATGTCTGTAGTTTGTGAGCACTAGACAAGTAACATTTGTCAGCTCTAGTCCCCTCGGGACAGTCTTTATTGAAGAGGGGTTTTTTGGTAAGAAGAGTTTTACAGAGAGTTTTAGAGTTGCATGCTGAAAAGTTGGCAAGACCATCAGAGGGTCCAGTCCTGCTCAGAATCACACAGGCAGGGCTTCCAAGGATGTTCTGGTGCAAAGGATGCTGCAAGCAGCCATAGAAGGCAGCACGGAAGAAGCGTGCCGAGCTGTGGAGGTAGAACGTTTATGCACCTGGACATCCTGAGAACCCACCAAGGAAAAACGACAACCACCAATGGTGGCAATGTTTAGTTCTCTGTAACGGGGATGCCAAAGCATCTCTCTCTGTATGTTACACCATATGGAGGTGCATCACAGTGTTCAAGGATAGTCCCCTGTGATGAGGGGCAGCTAGAGCAAGGGTCCATAATGTGACAGCTGGTGTGGCTGGTGCTGGAGATGCTTCCCCAGGAGTCCCAGAACTGCTGGCTCTGAAAACAGCTCCTCTTCCACAGCAAACCGGGTGGAGGAATCCTCCCCTGCCACGGGAACAGCAACTTAGGACTCTAAGATCCATAGTTAGGGCTGCTGCAAAGAGCAGCAGAACCAGCAAGAGGCTTTCAGCTTGCAATTACCTTTGTTTTGTTGCTGAACGCTTCAGAATGAGCAATCCCACCCGGCCCTCGCTCGGAGCTCTCCAGATCTTTTCCCTTTCCTCCCTGCCCGATTTCAGCTGGTGCCATCCACTGACCTGCAGCACACACACCCACGGGCACACTGGGCTTGTTGACCTGCTCCTGCAGCCATCTGCACCAGCCAGTGCTTGTCTGGCTGCTGCTCAGCCTTCTCCTTCCCTCTGGAACTCAGACAGGCTGAAGGCTGCAGTGACTCACAAAGGCAAAAGCAGCGTGCACGATTTTCACACTCGCTTTGCAGGGCAGCCACTCACATCCTCCAGCTGCCTCAAAGCAAGACACCCAGAAATAGCTGGGACTCCCTGGAAGCCAGGCAAGCCAAGGCTGTGCTGCCCTGCAAAATAATAAAAAACACATGGTTTATTTTTTATACTTGTGAAGAGAAAAAATGTTCTGAGAAGGACCAAAAACGTGTTCATTCTGACATCAGCATGCAGCAACCTGTCAACGTTTACATTTTGTCTAAACCACAGAGAAGCTACAAGGTGACTTAGACTTAACTCCACAAGTAATAACTTAGAGGTATTAAAATCAGGGAGAATAGGAAGGCTTGCAGATTTACTTCACTAAAGTGGCTGTATCTGAAGAGGAGGGCTTTCAGTTTCAGGTGAAAAGTATGATTAAAGATCCACCACTGGAATGTGGAAGGTATCACACAATTAGCCTTCTAACTCTGCATAAGTATAGGCTACTCTTAGGCAGAGGAAGAAGCTCCTCAATCACTGACTCCTCACCCACTCATGTGCTGGGAGCCATTCAAATCTTACTGCTTAAAGCAGTCTCACGATGTAAATCATCTGCAGCTCCTAGCCTGGTCCTTGAAGTTCTGAGCTCAGCACTGAAGCACTGACAGGGAGGCTGTGTCGGCAGCAGAGACTCAGCAGGGAATTGGATGATCCTTGTGGTCCCTTCCATTCTACGATTCTATGACTCTGCCCCTTGCTCAAATGAAGCCCAAGAGTTGTTCTGCAGTCACAAGATCTTCCCCAAACGGATCCATAAGCACCTCTACCAAAATGCCAAAGCTTTTGGGATCTTATCTGTGAAGATACTCAGCAGCTTCCATCTCTGTGTCTCAGTTCCCCACCCAGTGTGTTGGGCACTGATTGCAGCCAAAAGAGAGCAACAGAAATGAATATGTCAGCAGAAAATCTGAAGCCAAAGCATGGGGAAAATCGATGGGAGAAGGAGAGGAACCTGAATGAGCCAAACAAACCTTCAGACCTCAGCCAAATGTTTCCATCCTCTGTGTTGCTTCTTGTGGATACCAAGTGTCCTGCTTAAGGATGTGCCTAATCTTTAGTGCATAACCACAAGCAAATTGAGCTGTGTAGGCTCCTCACCAGTGCTGTGAGATGTGAGAGTCTGCTGTGCTTTATAGCCCTAGAAAGAGCTCCCTACCCCCAGGCACCATCAAATGTCCCAGGCTGCCCCAAACCACCCAAAGATGAGAGAAGAATGTGTTTTAAACACCAGTGCATGCAGGGCTTCAGCTGCTTTGGCTCACCCTGCGAGCTGGGGTTTTACTGTCTGTGCAAGTGCAGACGTGAGGACAGGTTCCCTGCTCATCTCATGGCCTGCTTACCCATGCCAGAACCCTTCTGATCTAAAGGGCAGGCTCGTTCCTTGCCTTGTTAAACCAAATTACCTACAGATTTGACTGCTGGGAAACAAAGCTCAGCTGATTACAAAAGCTAGAGAAATGTGTTCACATTTCAGCAAAAATGCTTGATGGGTTTTGTTCTGGAAGCATTTCCCTAGAAAAACAAAGCTGCATTGTTTTGGAAGCACACAGGACAAACGTTTACCGGGGGCTGAAGTCCATATGCAGGTTTGGTTTGGGCAGAACGTTTTCATTCCACCCATCAAACAACTGCAGGCCCCATTTCTCTCCCACCCTTTTTTTTTAATGGCAGTAGAACCAAACCAGTGGAACCCAGCCTTATAACTACAAAATATTACCTACTCCTGAAATGGTGAGGCCACAACTTCAGTAACGTGTTCACTGTTGGGGCTCTCACTGCAGAAGGACATTGATGTCCTGGAGCAGATAAAAGCAACAAAGCTGGGGAAGGGTCTAGAGAACAGGGCTAGTGAGGAGCAGCTGAGTGACCTAGGGGTGTTTAGTCTGGAGAAAAGGAGGCTGAGAGAGGACCTTATTGCTTTCTACAGCTCCCTGCTAGGAGGTTGTAGTGAGGTGGGAATTGGTCTCTTCTCCCCAGTGACAAGTGATAGGACAAGAAGGAGTGGCCTGAAATTGTGCCAGAGGAGGTTTAGGTTGGATATTAGAAGGAAATTCTTCCCTGAAAGGGTTCTTGAACACTGGAACAGGCTCCCCAGGGATGTGGCTGACCCCATATCCTTGGAGGTGTTTAAAAGAGGCAGAGATGTGGTGCTGAGGGACATTGTTTAGCACCAGGGACTTGGTAGGGTTAGAGAATGGTTGGAGTGGGTGATCTTGAAGGGCTTTTCCAACTGGAACAAGTTTATGATTCTGTGAGTCTATAATATGCAGACTAAAATTAGATGGTTGTGTGCAAGCCCAGAACAGTGCTTGACTCCAGCAGCATCTTGGAGTGTCCATATAAATAAGGTGATTTAACACCCACTGATGCATGAGGGCAAGCTTTTACACACTGCAGGAGGAGCAGAGGAGTATTTAAAATGCAGTTCATATATTTCATTTCAACGGAGGCAAGGACAATGACTCCACTGCTGCCAGCTCTCTCCAGTGCAAAGTGGGCAGCAGTTCTTGCCTCAGTGATGGAAGCTCCCTTCTGGAAAAGTGATGTCAGGGCAACTGAAGTGCACAGCAGTCACCCTCGGTGCTGCACCAGTGTGCTGCTGGAGTCAATCCAGCCTGGGTGACAGAGCGGTGCTCTCCAGAAGGGCCAGCAGATCCAGGGGGGAATGGTTGCTAGGCTCCCCAGCGAGCATGCAACTTTACAGCTCCAGCAACAGCCTGAATTCTGACCTCATGACCTCCTCCTCCATGTTTGGATGCATTCCATGTGCAGAAGAAGCAGAGTTTGCCCTCGGTGGGGTGGAGGTGGTGTCACCGGATGATGCACACTCATCTGCTGCTGGACTCGTTAGATCAGCACATCCATCTGTGGCTGGAGTCACGCGAGTCCTTAAAGCTCAGCCTGTCTGCTGGGTTAGTGGTCCCTGGAGCTGAGGGAGAAACGGGAGACTGGAAACTCTTCCGCCTCTGTCCTTCTCTGGCTGCACAGTAAAATGGGAGGCTCTGTGAAGTTCTACATGTCTCCAGTGTTCCAGTGCAGGCTACGAGGCATTTTCTTCTGTGTCTGAGGTAAACATAGTGGAAGGAAAAAGAGACACTTTGCCAGTGTTTGTTTAGCCTTTCCGACTGATAGCCTGCAACTATCGCACAGGGATTTGCATCATGTGCCAAAACTTCATGAGAATGATGTTTCAAGAGCAACTCAGAGTGTGGGTGGATCCTGCCCCAAGACATAATTTCCCCTTACTTGAACTAGAATTTACTTACTGGAGGCTCTGCTTGCACTGCTTGTAAATGCTGTGGGCTAAGGATGAGGTTAAAATGAAGGTGGCGAGGCTGAGAGGCAAGCCCAGGCAATCGCTTTAATAACAGTGACATTTCTGGGGCAGCTTTGGAGAAGATCACATCAGAGTAGTAATTAACTCTCTACCATTTCTGATGAAGTCAAACACTGATGCGAGTCAGAGACACAGCAGAGTTACGAGTGGCAGCCTCCCATTCTCAGATGTCGCTAGAGCGTTTGTGAGGCCGTCAAGGAGGTGATGCCCAGCATGATGGGTTTGTCAGGCAGATGTCAGCACATACCAGTGGTGTCAGCTCAGATAGCTGCTGGGAGAGGTTTTCATCGCACAAAAGCACTGGCAGATCATCTTCAGTCTAGAAGATGAGCTGGCACAAAGAGCGGCTGCTGCCTTTGTGCTGGGATCCACTGCAGCAGCCTGCGAGCCCAGTGAGCTCTGGTCAACAGCCAGTCACAAACGGAGGATGAAGTAGCACAGCTAACAGCTCAGCTTCCTCCTGGACAGGGTCTGGACCCATCCCTTTGAAACTCATTTTAAAATGGTGGTTCTCACTCTGTGTCCCTAGAGCACAAGTTTTCTGAGGATCAGCTGAGGGAACCAGATTTCTTCAGCCTGGAGAAAAAGGTACTGAGCAGAGATTTTCTGACTCTCTACCCATCCCTGAAAGGAAGCTTGGGGGGTGTGGGGGGTGTGAGGGGGGAAGTGGTGTCAACCTCTTCTCCCAAATCACAAGAAATAGAACAAGGAGAGGTCTCAGATTGCACTGGTGGAGGTTTAGGTTGAAGATTAGGAAGAATTTCTCCCTCAGAAGGGCTCCTGTTGGAATAGGCTTCCCAGGCAAGTGGTAGAGCTACCATCCCTGGAGAGATTTAAAAGTCATGTAGACATGGTGCTGAGGGACAGTGGTGGACTTGGTAGTGCTGGGTTAATGCCTGGACTTACTGATCTTAAAGGTCTTTTATAACCTAAAAGATTCTATTCTATGACATTTCAATTAACTTGGGGGTGTCCAGACAGCAGAAAACATGCTGCAGAGTTCCCATCCTCCTGTCACAGCTGTGACGAGTCCCCACACACACTCAGGGGTTACTTCTGCAGAGGTCAGCCCACGACATGGGAGCTTGTTCTCAAAGCTTGTTTGAATCATCTCAGATGTTTGCTGAGGAGCTGCCCTTACCCCACTCATGTGGGTGAGCTCTGCAGCTGCACTGCAACCTACAGGCAGTGCCTGCAGCATGGGGCCTGATGGAGCTGGGAATCCCCAGCTCTCAGTCATCTTACACTAATTCTTCTGGGGGCAGGAAAAAACCTCTTGGGTTTTTGGGTGCAAACCAAAGAGCTGCTGCACTAAGCACCTGATTTTGCACTTGATGTCTAGGGAGAAGAGTGATGGGAAAGTGAGGACCCACCCTGATAAGCACTTGTTCTGGCACGACAAGAAGTGATTGCTTTAAAAGCTGTGCACCATTTGTCTTTCCTTCTCAGGTAGTTCCCACGGGGCTAATTCATGCAATACTTTTTGCTAATCTTGTGTCAGAGAGGAAGTTTGGAAGAAACAGTCATTAATGTTCTCAAAGTGGGAAGTTCTTAAACAACTCGAGGCAAATACAGTCAAAAGAAAGTGAACTCATTTTTCCATTCTCTTTAGAGCAATGCTGGAAAGTAACATTTGTAAACTGCTGATGGAGATGAGTGACCTTGGAAACAGTTTGTCAGAGAGAGCACGTGGAAACTGAGGCTGAAAACCCCCTTTTGGATATTTACACTAAACCATTCACATGGGAGGAGCACACCAGCTGCATGAAGCAGTATTTCCCACAGCCCCAGGTGTGGGACACAATGCCCCCCCGCCAGCCCGAGAAAGGCAGGCTAGAAGTACCTGACATGTAGACAAATGCAGAAGGCCCTTCCTGGGCTATTGCAGCTGTTGGTGGCACAGTGAAAATCCCAATGCAGAGGGAATGACTTGGCACCAGCTTGTTCCAGCCCAGCTCAGATTACCAAGCATTCTTAGAATGATTAAGGTTGGAAAAGGCCCCTAAGATCATTGAGTCTGACCACCAACCCAACACCACCATGCCCACTAAAGCATGTCCTGAAGTGCCATGCCTGCATATTTTGTGAACACCCCAAGGGACAGTGGCTCCAGCACCACTCTGGGCAGCCTGGTCCAGTGATCTGCCACCCTCAAAGTCAAGAAGATTTATCAGCATCATGAAGATTTCAACTAAAACCTCTGTGTCCTCCAATGCCCAGGAGGTGGTGGAGAGAGCAACAGAGTGCTTTAAGCATTGAGAGGACCAAGAGGGAACATTATAAGTGTTTGTTTTTCTCTGCCGGTAATTACCACTGTCAGAGCTGCCATTAGATAAAGCACTGTCAGACTGGGAGGCTTGGAGCAGAGTGTGGAACCTGTACCACGAGGTGAAGCTATTGACCTGAGGAGCAGTCCCTGCACCCAGCAGCCCTCAAAGTCAAGTCTTGGTTCAACAGCCTCGGGGAGTTGCTCTTCTTTGTCTCCCCAGGGAGATGTAGCATGCCTAGGTGGTTATCTCCACGAGCTTTACATTTCCAATCCACTGGAGTCATTTAGCAATCTGCTACTGCTGCTGGGCTGTTGAGGAAAAGGTAAAAGAAAATCATACTGGAGAGATTAAGTTCTGTTCCAAGTACGGGTGGAAAACACCTCAATAGCAGAGAGCAGCAAGGTTCCAGGGGAGAAGCACTTACCAAGGGAAATGCACTGGTTGATGACTTGATTACAGCAGTCTGAGTCAGGTAACATGAAGGGAGTTTTTCCCACCACTAATGTAACAGAGCATTTGCCAGGCAGGGGTTCAGGTAGCTCCTACCTCCCAGCTGCTTTTGTAAGGCTGAGTGAGACCATCAGCACTGTATTACAGGGATGGAACATTTCCTTTTCATCAGCACACAAGAAGACCAGTATCCACCTCCTCACAGCCATCCACCCAATTTAATCAGGGCTCTGTGGCACTGCAGAAGCAGCACACACACACACTTGGAAGAGTGTTCAGCTGTGATGGGCAGAAGTGAAACTGCTGCACGTTAGACAAGCTGTCGTTTATCCTGCCTTGTGGACTTGATGATCCCCAAGACGTCTCTTCCAAGCCCTGCTTTCTATGTCTCCATGTCTGGTCAGTGCACACCTATTGCAGCACTGACTTGTCACTATGGTCACTGTCCCCCTGTACTGGGCACTGGTGAGGCCACATCCTAACTACTGTGTTCACTTTTGGGGCCCTCACTACAAGAAGGACATTGAGGGGCTTGGACAGGCCCAGAGAAGGGCAGAAAAGCTGGTGGAGGGTCTGAAGAACAAGGCTGGAAAGGAGTGGCTGAGGGAGCTGGGGGTGTTTATCCTGGAGAAGAGGAGACTGAAGGCAGACCTCATTTCTCTCTACAGCTCCCTGAGAGGTGAGAGTGAGGTGGGGATGATCTCTTCCCCCAGGCATCAAGAGGTAGGACAAGAGGAAATGGCCTCAGGTTATGCCAGGTGAAATTTACTTAGAATATCCACAGCATCTTCTTCACTGAAATGGTTATCAAGGTCTGCAACAGGCTGTCAAGGGAAGTGGTGGAATCACCATCCTTGGAGGGACTTAAAAGCTATATAGATGTACTGTGAGAGACACAGCTTAGTGGTGGAGTGGGCAGCATTTGGGTGGGACTGAACAATATTAAAGGCTTTGTCCTGCTTAAACAGTTCTCTTATTCTGTGCATATGGATTTGATATCTTCTCCTGCCCCACACCCTTGTCATTGCTGTTGGTTTTTGGAGGGAGCTAAATGCAACTGGCCTTCAGCGTCGCTCCTGCAAGTGTGACCCGTTCCAGGGGAACAAAATTCCTTTGTACCTGCTGATGTAGAAACAGCAGCAGCAACCAAACCTTGGGAAAACCCAGCCACGCCACCAGCCCTTAATGCTCACTCTGTTTATTTTTTGGTACAATAGCAGCAGTTGATTTTATTAATTTTTATGGCACCACTGGGAAACGTAATGGTCCTATAAAAGCCAGTTTAAACCTCTCTAATTGTCTTATCTCTCCAAATAAATGCTTACTCTGGGAATTTTAAAAATTGGAGCTATCAACTTGGCCAGACCCCATTACTATGAATAATGTCCCTCTTGCACAAATGCAGGGCCCTGACACAATAGACAATGGCCTCTGTGGTTTTTTGGAGGGGGACCATGCCAAGGCTCACTAAAAGGGGTGTTTTGTTCATCAACCCCAGTCTGTGGAGGGCTCCTTCAGAGCTGCCACGTGTGCAGAGCAAATTGCAAGGCACCAAGGGCTCTTGTCAAACGAGCACAGCCAGTTGTCTGAAAACAAATAGCTTCAGTCACTTCATGTGTTTGCACCTAGTAAAAGTGGTCGGTCAGGGGACGGATGAATGGCATGCTCAGTGAAAGCAGCAACCAGGCTGAGGCTGCAGAAGTGAGGCTCAAGTAGAGGAAGGTAAGTCTCATAGCAGGGCACTGGCTGTCAAAGCTGAGGGTCTCATTTTGGGCAGAGGAAAATGGGTACGTCTCAGCAGTGCAGGGCTGAGCAGGCTGCACCTCTGCCTACCCCAGAAAATGTCACTGTGCTTTCATCCGAAGGCTTGAGAGACTGCGAGTCGTAAACAACTGAAATGGTAAGCCAGGTGTGCACGGATGTGACCTTCTACCCCTCTACCCTGCCCTAGTGAGCCCACAGCTGCGGTTTTGTGTCCAGTCCTGGGCTCCCCAGATCAAGAGAGTCCAGCAGGGGCTGCCAAGCTGCTGAGGGGCCTGGAGAACCTCTGTGACAAGCAAAGGCTGTTGAGTCTGGAGATGAGCAGCCCCAGAGGGGATCTGAGCAATGCTCAGCAAGAGATAAAGGCTAGGAGGCAAGAGGACGAGGCCAGACTTCCGCCTGTGGTGCCCAGTGACAGGACAAGCACACAGCTTGGTCCCGCTTCATCCTGGCATGGAGCGCATGTGCCCTGCTTGACCCACCAGCCCACCACCCTGGCCTCAGGGCTCTCCACCACCACGGGGGCCCAGTTCCCAGAAAAAAAGAGCTTGTGTCATAAGCTCCTCCAGACAGTGCCTTTCTCAAACGCTTGCTACCGTTAAGTTATTCCGGCTTCTGAAAACACTTCCCACAGCTGCATTTTTTTCCCCTCCCAAGCCAAATGAAGCTCTTCTAGGCAGAGTTTGCAATGAGAAGCCTTCTAGCATCACCTGCACTACTGACAGAAGTTGTAGGATGGATGTGTTTCGTACTCTTCTGCATTAGGAAGAGAGACAAAGAGAATGAGAGCAACAAATCTTGAATGATGTTTCCATCTTTCCTCATTGATCAAATGCTTCATGCAAGCTGCCTGTGGCAGGAATGCTGTGCTACAGACTGGAGGTGGAAGGATGTGCAGGGACACGAGGCAAATGCGTGACAAACTGTTCTGGAAAAGGACATTTCAGGCTTGTTCTGTACCCTTTAGGTGATGGTCTTCTGAAGTTCTGGTGAAACACCTTCTCTACATATAACCCAAACCTACACTGGATGGGAATGGCTTGGTTTTGACCCAGTTTTGTGAAAAGTGTCATAGACTCAGGGTTAGAAGGGACCACAAGGATCATCTAGTTCCCATCCCCCTGCCACGGGTCTCCTTCCCCCTCCTCTGCCTGCTGAGCATCCAATGGGTTTTGGTAAGAACAAAAGAGACCATCTGTGGAAATCTTCCTGTCTGCTGCATCTCTGCAGGCAGAAAACAGCTGCGTGCCTCTCCTCTTTTCCCCTCTAACTGTGACATGGCTCGTGCAGAAAGTCACTTCCCATGGCAGGGCTACTTCTGAAAGTGTGCCTGGCACCTGTGCTCAAGCCTTGTCCAAAAGAGGTGTTAGCTGCACAGCACCCGAAGGCAGACACCCTGTGGAGTGCCTGCCGGAGGAGACTGAGTGCTAATCTGTCCGACAAGAGGAGGGAGACTCAGAGCCTCTCTTCCAGGCAACTGAACTTCAATTTACTTAAACGTAATGGAAAGCCATATGGAGAGGAACAGGAAGCTAATTTAAAGCAGTGCTCAAAGCAATCAATATGTTAACAGATTCCTTCCATTTTTCACACTTGGTTGCTGAAAAATGTTTAAAATGTATGTTTTTTTTCCAGTGGTATTATGAAAACACAGGGGTGCTGGCATGGGTTGTTCAAAGCTCCAGAGCCAAAACAAGCCTCTGTTGGGGAAATGAAGCAGTACTCTGAAAGGACAAATCATTTCATTACAAGTGAAAGTGACAGCTAAGCTCTCTTCTATCTCTGAAGTCTTCCCAGAAGACACATACAGATCCTGAAGAGTTCAAATACTGCCCTGCAAGTGGCCAGGAACAGAAGCCATAGAGCAGCTGTGTGACTTGCATGAACAGATTGAAATTGGCACTAAGAGTACACCAAGGAGCCCTTGAATGTAAACGGAGCCAACAGAAATTAGAACAGGAGGATGCAAACCCATCAAAGATGAGAGCCAAACTTTCAGCAATTTCCGTATTTCCTTCTTCCTTTGGCATATCTCAAGGTCAATTCTTTCCATACTGGGCTTTGAAAACAAACTTTCAACAGATTTCTATGTGGCAGTAATCTAATGGTGTGCTCCTCTCCAGTGCTGGTCTGACACCAACCACCTTCCGTCCCCTGCTCAAACGCCTCTGCTGGTTAGCTCGCAGCGAGGGACAAATCAGCGTAGTTGTGCATTACACAAAGCCTGTAGACAAGGTAAGCTCCCACAAAATAACCATCAGTGCTCTCAGTATGTTTTATCTCCCAAGGAGATAAAGGCCTGGTGATGTCAGTGAGCTGCCAGCTTCACACAGGCACTCTGTAACATGCAGGAGGTGTTCGTCACCGTTGAGCTGTGCAGGGTGAGTGCCAGGAGGCTGGAGCCCGGTTCTGCTGGGTAATGCCCAGTGCCAGCACAACGGGCAATGGTGGAAGCTGAGGCAGAGGAAGTTTCATTTAAACATGAGGAGGACTTTTTTCCCTGTGAGGGTGACAGAGCACTGGAACAGGCTGCCCAGGGGGGTTGTGGAGATATTCAAAACCCTCCTGGATGCGTTCCTGTGTGATCTGCTCTGGGTGATCCTGCACTGGCAGGGGAGGTTGGACTGGATGAGCTTTGGAGGTCTTTTCCAGCCCCGACATCGTGATTCTGTAATGCAAACTGCAAAAATAGGTGAAACCCTGTTACATATTTTTTTTTACCCAAAAGTGTAATAACTTGAGCCTGTTAATAAGGTTGTGAGCTGAAAGGTGCAGTTACTCCCTGCAATGAACCTTCAGCCACCCATATGACATCCCCTGCAACTTCTATAAATAGCCTCCAGCCCAACCTCTCTGGCTTCTCGGTGGCTTTTTCAAGAGCAAATTATTCTAAGCAGACTCTCTGAAAAGGTTTGGGCTGGGCTTTGTGTGTGTAAGCAAACGATCCTGTAGTCTTTTTCATTACCTGAGGCCTGGAATTAAATTCAGATTTGCCAAGTCCTCTCCCAGAAACTTATTGCCATGGTGGTATGGCTCTGCAGAGGTTTAGAGTTCCAAAGGGGAAAGAGCAAATAATGGAAAAAAGATGCTGATAGAACTTTTTTTTTAAATTATACTGTAACATTTCTTCTCTTTCTTTTTATCTTCCCCGCCCTGGATTTGCTCGGTCTTGGGATACTCTTGACTATAGAGCAGCAGATTGTTAAAATTCTGAGGTCCTGCAAATGCAGCTTAATTCTTGCAAGATCAATGGGGCTGTAAAATCCATGTCTGCCAAACGAAAATGAAAGACTCTTTTAAATAAAATGCATAATAAAATGGACATAATGAAAACATTTATCTTTTAGTGGTTAACCTGCTGCAAGCAATTCTACCTACAGGAGCTGGAAATTACACTTTCTAACAGCTTTTTTAAGGCCCTGCAAGAAAAAAACACCCTTGTGGCGACTGTATCATAGAATGGTTTAGGTTGGAAGGGACCTCAAGGATCATCCAGCTCCAACCCCCTGCCATAGGCAGGGACACCTCCCACTAGAGCAGCTTGCTCAAGGCCTCATCCAGCCTGACCTTAAACACCTCCAGGGAGGAAGCATCCACAACCTCCCTGGGCAACCCGTTCCAGTGCCTTACCACCCTCACTGTAAAGAACTTCCTCCTAACATCCAGTCTAAATCTCCCCTCTTCCAGCTTAAACCCATTCCCCCTCGTCCTAACATTACTAGACAGTGTAAATAGTCCCTCCCCAGCTTTCCTGTAGGCTCCCTTCAAATACTGGAAAGCCACTATAAGGTCTCCGCGAAGCCTTCTCCTCTCCAGGCTGAAGAGCCCCAACTCTCTCAGCCTGTCCTCATAGCAGAGCTGCTCCAGCCCTCTGATCATCTTTGTGGCTCTCCTCTGGACCCGCTCCAGCAGTTCCATGTCCTTCTTGTATTGGGGGCTCCAGAACTGCACACAGTACTCCAGGTGGGGTCTGATGAGAGCAGAGTAAAGGGGGAGAATCACCTCCCTTGCCCTGCTGGCCACACTTCTCTTGATGTAAGAAAGCTGCAAGTCTCTAAGATGCCATACCAAGGGAAGACGACCCTGTTGCAGGGTGCCCTTAACAGCCCAGAAGTCGTAGTGTGAGATGTCCATTTGATGTCCAGTGTGAAGCAAGATGCCCTCAGGCAGTCCTTGCCAGGCAAAGCCGAAGGGATGCTGCTGGGAGATGGCAGCTGAGTAGCTCTGCACTGCCTGCACCCTGCAAATATTCTTGACTCCCAGTGAGGGTGACACTGCACCTCTCTAAACGTCCCACCTCAACCGGGGCCAGCCTCTGCTCATCTGGAGGATGGCAAGCAGCCCCCTGGGTCAGACAGCCCCTGTCTTTCAGGCAGCCATAACAGAAGTCATTAACAGCTCAAATATGCTTCAGTCAAATTTATCAACAGTCTCTTTTGAGTGTCTCACGGGAAAAAAAAGAAAATCTTTCAAAGCCTTTGATTTCTAACTTGAGGATTCCTTCTGTTCTGATACCAAATCCCACCTAGAAAGCTGCCAAAATCCATCTTGAAACAGTTTAGGTTCCTTCTCCTGCCACTGTGTTTGATGGAGGATTTCTGAAGTTCAGCACAATGATCAGAGACCTTCTAATTCCACACTTGGATGCACTCCAGAGCTATGTATTTATCTTTCTATAGACTATTTATATCTCTAGATATTTATAGGTACTATCTCCATTTCATCTGGTACTAGCCCCCCACTCAATATCTCTAGTTACCCCCAGATATTTTACAGAACATGATCACATATCCCTCGTGGTCATTAATCTCCTGCTTTCCCACTGACAGCAGAGTTGGACTTAAGCTGCACAGTATGAGCCACTTTGCTGATTTCACTTCACACTCTTCCTGCAGCTCTGGCAGCCCAGTGCCCTCTTACATGACCCTTCTCAGCTTCCTCTGAAACAGCAGTGGCAGTGGTAAGGGGCAACCACTGAGAGGATGTTGCTGTATTTGTTAAGCAGAAACCTCATCATGATGATGACTTTGTAGCATTAGTCTTGTAAGGGAGTGAAATTATGAAAGGAGCGGGCAGTAAGAGGATCTCAGTTCATTCACGTAGGGTTTCAAAGGCTTACTCGTGGGCTAAAATGGCATTTGTGTTTTCACATGGTGGGTAGTGAAGGGTTTTTTTTTACTGATTCAAGTCCTTCTGCAAGAGGGCTATACCCAAAGAATTAGAGTGCCCCAGAACTCAAGGCACTGCTCTTTGGGAACTGTTTCACAACAGGAGCCTCATTAGACATCCTGTGGGACTGACACAGAACTGTTTTGAGGTACCATAGGTCTGCTGTCCATCACTCTTAAACCTCCTTTCAGCTTGGCTGTATAAACACTCACAGCAGAGTGCCTATGGCCATGGTACTTGGCATGGAGAAGGTATCCTGGGAGAGCAACTGTGGAGTCAGCACAGAGTCCCACTGGTTAAACTCCCCTGCAGGCTCCTCTCTGGCCTGTGAGGCAGCAGATGCTGAAGGAGAGATCAGACTTAACCAAAGGTGGCTCACTTGCCACATCTCTACTTTCCCCAACTCTGCTTCGAGCACCAGAGGTGCTGGAGCACATGCGGCCCTTCAGCTGGGGGATGAGTTCCCCTCATCTTCATCCTTGCCCTCACCCCCTGCAGATGCAGTTTGCTCACCTCCATGCAGTTATCCTGTAACTGAACTTTGTTAGGAGATGGGTTGGTCAGAGCCTTGAAGGCAGGAGGGTGCAGCCAGCAGAGTCAAGGCTGAACAGTGCAGGAGGTCAGAATATGACGGAAGGGAGGTCTGCTGCACAGCACGCCCTGGGCAGCCTCACTGTCCTGGACAACCTGCTCTAGGTCACCCTGCTGCAACGAGGGATCTCCAGAGGTCCCTCCCAGCCATTCTGTGCAAAGCAGTGATCTGCAGACCATGCTGTTTGCTGTGCCCTGTACCAAGGACTGATGCTTGGCAAGGCATGGGCCTTGGAGGCATCCAATACTTCAACATCCCTGCAGCCCACCAGCAACCAAAGGTAATTTCCCTTGTACTCTGCACCCCCTTTAGTATGAACTCACAAAACAACGTGTGGACAGAATGTGAAAAGTTAAGCACTGTTTGTAGCATGTAAGGCACAGGTGATGGTGGCCTTGCCAAACCACCTAGATGCCGCAGAACCAGAGAAGCAGAAATTGCACGCTCCGGTTTGCCAACTGCGCTGGCAAAAGCAGCAGCTGCAGGATGGGCCATCCAAAAGACAGCAGGAACTACAAAAAGTTGAGCAGGCAGGGGCACAACTGCAGGATGAAAAGAAACACCTAGAGTTCATGAATCAAATAATATGATGATGGCTTTTCACCATCATGAGTCAGTAGCTGTATAGTAAAACTTGCTTTACATTGACATAAACCTGATCAGTTACCACGAAATGACAGAGAGAGGCTTTTTTTGTTGTCTCTTACCTAAGCTTGTGGTAGGAACACTTGGTACCAGTGTCACATTGTTTGCAGAAAGATTTATTACTATCAGAATGATCTGACATCTCAGAGTAAATGTTTTACTGCCTGGAGATAATAACAAAACCAAAATCCATAAAAATCCTTAATCCTAGTATCATATTGGCTTAAAAAAATTAACTGAACCAAACCAAACATTTCCCTCTGCAAACTGAGCAGTTAAAATAAGTAGGGAACGTAGAGATTCTAAGACCACAGGGAGCTTGATGTCATTTTGTCTGCAAGAAAAATATCTACTATTTGTTCAGCAGAACCAGTGTGTAGCTTTTCTATCTGTTGAGAATTTGTTAAATCCCCTTTCAAGCCCTTCTGGTGGGTATTGTGGTCATTTGCACCCTCCTGGCTGTGTTCAGCTACTCCATTATGTTGCACACACTTAGATCCAGAAAGAGAACGGACACAATTTTCAGTGGTCAGCAGCGATAAGCCAAGGAGCAACAGATATGAGCTGGAACAGAGAAGGCTTCAGCTCAACATCAGGAGAAACTTCTGTACAGTGAGGGTGACAGAGCCCTGGGGCAGGCTGCCCAGAGAGGCTGTGGAGTCTCCTTCTCTGCAGACCTTCCAAACCCACATGGATGCATGTAGTGGAGGGCCACATAGGCCCAAATAGGCTTAGATATGCCTTGCCTGGACGTGTTTTTCTGCCCAAATCAGAGGTAAACACATTAAACAGACAAAAGCGGCACAATAGGCCTGGTGCCACAAAGTCTGGCCTGCCCAGGGCCCAGGTTGTATAACACCTTGTGTAAGTGGTTGTGTAAGCCCACAGGCTTGGCCCATCGGGTGTAGGGCCCGTGCTATCTCCGCATCTGGGGGACTAGACCTGTGGACCCTTCCTAATTTGTTGTGTTTTGGCTGACTGCCAGACGCCTATTGGATGATATCATGGCCAAAGGACCATCAATCTCAGCCCACATCTGATCCAGGTAAACAAGAGGCTCTTGCCTCTCTCTCCACTCACCTCTCCCTGCCTGCTGCCTGGGGGCACTACCTTTGTTCGCTTTATGTGATCCTTTGCTCCACCACACTTCGCCCCGATCCAGCGGCTGATGGAACGAGGCGTTCCCGGCCGGCCGCCACTCCAGCCCGCCTACCAGCCCGATCGCGCCCGTGGAACCTTCTCAGACAGCGCACCCCAATTCGAACTGAACCATCAGCTCCACCTCCAGTCAGCCACGCGGCTTTCGCTATCTATATTTTGGGACCACAGATACTGAGCCTTCCAACTAGTGAGTATTTGAACTCTCTCGATTCAAGTTGCTAAGGAATTTTATTACCTTCACCAGTGGCACTTTACGCCGCAAGACTCTCTGACCAGAATGTTTCTAAAACCTCTACCAAGTTGGTTAATTCGGCTGTATATGGACATTCTGTAGAGCAGTTTTACCAACTGTATCAAAGACTTTGTGTGGGTTGGCTGTACATAAGTTTGGGTGAAAATTCTCTTTGTATATATTAACAAAATTCAATAACCTTTAAATCGGCCTCAGATCTCACCCCAAACTGAGACTCAAACCCCTCGATAACAATGCATTCCTGTGTGGACTGTGCTGGGTGATCCTGCCTTGGCAGAGGTGAGACTGGATGATCTCTGGAGCTCCCTTACAACCTCTAAGGTTCTGTGATTCAGGACAAGCAGATGATCAGGCCTGGATTTAGTCCTGCCCTTCGTAGAGTTTCACAAGTGAGGAGAATGCAGCAGCTAAAGAGAGAGGAGCTCAGCCTAAGTGAGGAGGCCCAGCCAGCACCCGTGGGTGATGTTACAGTGACTATCAACTCTCTAGCCTAGCTAACCGGGGGGCCAGCAGGCCCCCCGGCCTTTGATCCCCTCCACCAGTCACCCAGTGGGCACCACAGGCACTCACCAGTGATGATCTGAGGAGGATCTTCTGCCCAACTGGGCAAGCTTGGGGCTTGCCTTTCCTGGGGCCCATTAAATAGGGGAGTGGGCAGGGAGGGCAAAGTGGTCACAGCTGAGGTGGGAGGAGACAGGACCCAGGTGCTGTGGGTTTGAGGGGGAAAGGGGCACAATGGGGTGGGTGGACTGAAAAAAGGTAGATATGGTGCTGCAGCGTGATCTGGCAGAAGGGTTGGACTCAATGATCTTTCAAGGTCTCCTCCAGCCCCCCACATTCTGTGGTTCTTGCACCACCCTTTTTTCAGTTGTGTCCTTTCCCCATGCCCATGTCTGCATTCCTGACTTGTGCTTCCCCACCTCCCGAGGAGCAATGGTGAGCGGCAGCAGAGCAGTGAAGATATCACAGCTCCTGCTGCCGCCAGCAGCCATGCCGAGGAGTCTGAGCACACGGACCTGATTAAACGTAGCATCAGAAGCAGCACTAATGGATGACTCCCTCGGCCCCTGCAGCTGAGCACCATCTGTCACCGACCAGGAGAACTGGCTCTGCAGCTAGCTCCCTTCTCTAGCAGGATTTATTACTTTTTATGTCCTCGGCAGAAAGCCTTCCCTGGCTCCCAGCATATGATCTGGGACACTCCAATCAAGTAGTGCAGAGAACTGTCAGATGTCTGTTGAGTAGAATAATGAGAGTTGCTGGAGTGTGCCTCTGCCCTAGCAATGCCTTTACCTCTGCAGAGCCTTGCTGATGTGGGGAAACCTCGGCCCTGGCTGACGCTCTGTCTACCACAGCATTGGGTCCACAGGGAACAAAGACTCTTCTCCCTCAGGAATTCCTTCCCAGCTTCTGAACCTTCTCTTTCACCCGGTCCTCGCCTTCACATCTGAGGCTCAGCAGCAGCCTCTCCTTGGCCTTCTGCAGGCTGCGTGGAAAGATTGGTTGGTTCATTGTGATTCATTGTTGTTGTTTCCCATCCTCCCTCCCTCGGCGGGGATGTGTGTGTCAGACACTACCTGTCAGAGGAAGGCAAGGGAAGGAGGAGAGCCTGGGGTGTGGGTCTGGTGCTGGAGCAGGGGAAGCTCCCTGTACGTGGGAAGGAACAGCCTCTGCCTCTGGGTCTCACCCTTCAGCACTTCTGCTCTTTATTTGAGGGTGAAAAAGAAGAGAAGAAAGAAAAAGAAACACCCTGGTCTCCCTGAAGCTGACGCATTTTCAATCCATTCTCCTTGAGTTTCCTGGGAGCAGTGCTGCCGAGAGGAGCATCTGTCGGCCACACAGGCAGGCAGCGTCTCATGGAGATGATAGGAGTGAAGGATTCGTCAGCAGATGGACCTGGAGCCTGCCTCATCCTCCCCCCGGTTTAACAAAGTTTCTTCCTTCTTTTGAACTTCACTCTGTGCCCACAGCTCTAAGAGGGCTTCCTCGGTCTCACACGCTTCAGCACACCTCTAGTCACATAGCTCCTCGGCCTGCTTTCAGGGGCAGGGAGTGAATCACAGAGACACGGAGACCTCTCTTGTGAGACCTGTGCCCACTGCCTTACAGACCTGCGTCTGGGTGACACTCAAACACACCAGCCAAGGAATCTCACCTGGACTTGTCAGGTGCCCCTGACTGCTCCAGATGCTGCGGACCAGAAATGCCTCCTCCAGCACAGGGAAGAGCTCTACATCACCAGGAGGTTCACCTCCCTGGATTAGCGTCTGCCCCTTGCCCCGTGGACTGGCTGGCTGGCAGAGGCTCCCCCTGAGCACTGCTCCCAGCGCCTGTTCCCTCCATGCTCCCTGCGTTCGGCACAAAGCAGCCAGTTCTCGTAACACACAGCGTGAAATTCCTGTGGTGATGTTTCCAAGAGCCAGCACATGTGGACTGCTCTCTGGGCACATAGTTTTACTGTTTCCATTTCAGCATGATTTAAGGCTATGGGGAAAATAGTTACAAAGGGGGAGAGAGAAGAAACCCCACACCCAATCCCCAAACTTCCCAAGACTGCCAAGGCTGGGCAGCCTAATTTCATAGTTAGCAATCACAGTCTGCACTGAGATAATCAGACTCACAACTGGAAAGAAGAGACAGATGTTTCCAAACCTGTTCAGCAGAGATTCTGCCTTTGATGATGACAATTTAGCATGTGAAATAACAGGGGCTGTAGTTAGAAATGGAGTTTAATTTCTGGGGTAGGGAAAAATATCTGCTTCATAGGAGGAAGCTGAGGAAGGAACAAATAGCCTGTGAAAACCAGCAAGATAAAAGACATGGTTAAGTAAAAAATTAATGAGTTTTACCCTCTGTATAGTTTAAGTCCTGGTTATAGCAGAATGGCCACTGGAGTAGAATCATACAATCAGCCAGGGTTGGAAGGGACCACCAGGATCATCTAGTATTGCTGCACAGAAAGGTTAACCCCCCACACCCTATCCTTCTCATCTGTTTATCTATGACAAAAATTTGTGATGAAGAGAAGTGTGCAGAAGTGTCCATCAAGGACTTTGAAAGGCCTGTCTCAGCAATGGTGTGACCAGCAGGAACAGGGAGGTGCTCATGCCCCTGTACTCGGCACTGGTGAGACCACACCTCCTCGAGTACTGTGTCCAGTTTTGGTCACCACAGTACAGGAGGGACATTGAGGTGCTGGAGCAGGGGCAGAGAAGGGCAATGAGGCTGGGGAGAGGTCTGGTAAACATGGCCTATGAGGAGCGTCTGAGGGAGTTGGGGGTGTTTAGTCTGGAGAAGAGGAGGCTGAGAGGGGACCTTATTGCCTCTACAACTACCTAAAAGGAGGTTGCAGTGAGGCTGGAGCTGGTCTCTTCTCCCCAGTTACTAATGATAGGACAAGAGGAAAAGGCCTCAAGTTGTGTCAGGGGAGGTTTAGGTTGGATGTTGGAAGGAAGTTCTTTCCTGAGTGGGTGGTCAGGAAAATGTGGAACAGGCTGCCCAGGGAGGTGGTGGAGTCGCCGTCCCTGGAGGGGTTTAAAAGGAGAGTGGATGTGGCGCTTGAGGCTATGGTCTGGTGATGAAAGATGCTGGGATGAAGGTTGGGCTGGATGATCCTGGTGGTCCTTTCCAACCATAGCGATTGATAGTGATTAGATGTTGTGCTGAGGGATTTGGTTCAGTCAAAGGCTTGTCAGTGTGAAACTAATCATGGGACTCGAGGAGCTTGAAGGTCTTTTCCACTCTGAGAAATTCTGTGATTCTGTGAAACACATGGAAAATCAGCAAACTTTCAGTTTTGCAGCTGAATTTTCAGTATTTTTCCTTTAATTTCAATACTGCACTAGAATGAAGTCAGCAATGACACCATGTTTTACTCCAGCTGAAGATCCTATCCCATTCCAGTTCTCAGGAAGTAACTGAAGAGATGGTAGGAGGATTGAGAAAGAGAGAAGGTAATCATGAGACAAGAAGCTAATCAAGATTCTAGCCTACTGGAAAATCCCAAAGCCACAGAATGTGAAAGGTCAGGTAACTAAGAAACAGCCAAATTTACTTTCCCCTTCAGTTTTCCAAGAAACCCTCTGCAGCCACAGAGCATTTCAGACCCAAAGGAAAGTTGCATGGAAAGAGTAGGTGCCCTTTGGAGAAAAGGCTTCTCGAGTGCCTCCTCAGGGGCACTGTAGCATTGCTCTGAACGACACAGACAACTTTGTACTATTCCAACAGACATCAGTTGCAAGCCAGCACACGCAGCAAGCCTCTGACTATCCATCCACACGTGGACACACAGCAAAAGCAGAGCTGCTCAGGGCCTCCTCTGTGCTGACCTTTCCCACTGCAGTGCCATAATCCAATCACTTCCACTGTTTACTATGAACTGTGTGCTTGTGAACAGAGTCTCTCTGGAGCAGTCAGGAAGAGGCGCGACTGCAGCTGCCGAGCAGAGAGCTTCCAGTGCTCAGCAATCTTTGTGAGGTTGCTTCACTGATTGCTGGGAGAGCCAGTTATGTCCTGCCCAGCTGCTGTCAGAGCTCACCCTCGGCCAGTCAGGCTCCGGTGCAGCTAACCTCCAGTGCTGGGAGCTGTGTTAATCACTTCCCGGCTGGAATCCCTGGCTGGGATAACACAATCCAATGGCTCACCACAGTATTACAGACTGCAATAGAACTCCCTTTCTAACAGCATCTGTCACTCAGACACAAGTGATGCTGAATGAGTTTTGCTTCTGATACAACACTACACTGAGCAGCTCCCACGGGTGGACAAAGTTACCCAGAAGGGTCTGCGTGAGGAACTGCTGTACAAGGCCAAGGCTGCAATGGCGCTGGGTAGATCACAGTTCTCCAGCATCTGTTCCCTAGTGTGCTCCTGTCCTGCAGCTTCCGTTTCCGAGACAGGTACCTCAGGTACCTCTAGATCTCTACGGCCATGCTAACCAAATCCATCTGAATGCCATCTCACTCCAGAAGCAGAACTAACCAGCTCTAAATGCAGCTGCTCCTGGCACACCGTGGTGCTGCCCACCTTTGTGCCTCTGAGTGCAGTGCGTAACTCCTTCTCTCGCCCTTTGCTTGTGCTCTCCCATCAGCCACAGCTCTCTCTCATGACTGTTCCTGCATCCAGAGCCTTTTCAGTGAGATGCTCAATTTCATCACTGCCAAAGCCTCTTCTGCATAGCAGCCCATCACATACAAGTGTCTGACCTTTGCCTCTTCATTAACTGATTGCTCCCAGTGCTCACCTGAGCCAGAAGCACAAAGCTCTTACTCCTTCCCTCACTGCCCGATTGGCTGCAGAGATGTGAGCCTGCACCATTTCATGCCCTCCGCATGCCTTTGTCTTCCCCACCATGCCCACATGCACTGAGGCCCTGCCTTTGCCCTGAGGCCCAATGGCTTCCTCTGCTTAGGGAGTGACAAACAGTTCTTTGAAGTCTTGTACCAATGTCCTCCTGCTGCTGTAATGTGGTTGTCCCCTTCATGGCCATCTCATCACTTGACCCAGCAGCGACATCCATGAGGATGGGTGGAGAGGCTTCAGTTGTAGCCTTAAATATCTTTAATTTGCTAACACTATCTTGTCTAAGGATGACCCCCTCAGTTCCTCAGCAAGAGCGAGCACTGCTCCATCTAGAGCTGAACACAGCCGCACTTCTCCCAGAGCACTGCAGTGCCCAGATCAGGAGCAGCTGAGAAAGGCCTATGGGTGCCAGTTCTTCCTGCACGTGCAGCTGATGGAACCATGCAAGCAGAACCAAGTGGGCAGTCAGCACTAGTGACCAAGTCTGAACACCAGTGACTCCTGGAACAAGAGAGATCTGCAAGGCTCCAGCCTTTGCGTAAAGGCAGTGCTCTGCAGTGCTGCAGCTGCGCTGGCTGCTGAGCTGCACACACTTCCCAGCATGTTCACACAGAAGTGTCCCCCCTGCCTTCCCTAGATATTGAAGTCAACACTGAATTTAGCCAGCCTGAAGAATGGAACTTGTTCTTTCATGGGTGCTTCTTGGAAGCTTTTTGAACTGCTGTCTGCTCACTCTACTTGGTTAAAGCTTATCACTTCCCCGTGAGCTAGGAGACAATTGCCTTCTCTTTGAGAGAGATGAGTTTCAGTGACTGACTTTCCTAAGGTCTCTTGGTGTGGTAAAGTAGGTCCAGAACCAGATCCAGACTACTTCAAGGCCTGACTTATGCTGAAACTGTTCAGCTTCTTTCCTGGGAGCAGAAGCTGATCTCGCAGCTGTGGAACATCCTGCTTTACTGTGGGCCACCTCATACAGAGGAACATTTCCAGAGACAATTCATCTGTAACGACTTAGGAAAAGGAAAAGCTGCCTTTAAAATAGCTTGGTAGGAAAGGAGGAAGACATACAGTCTTTTTTTGCAAAGTTCTGGTTTCCCTTGGCTTGAATCAAAACAGTGCTGAGGCTGTGCAGGAGTAGAGCTAGGCACTAGGCATAGTTTATTCATACAGCATTTACTGTATGTAATTTAAATACTCATGTGCCCAAGCATCTGTTTCCAAACAGATTGCACAGTGATTTAGACAAATGTGTGTGCTCTGCAGGCAGAAAAGCCCTCCCCGTTTGACTGGTACAATACACAGTCTATTTGTGCTGCGTTCTTCAGAAGAGCAGGCTGAAAGATGGCTCAGCAGCAGACACAGATGAGTGTCACTTCTGGTAGCCCACACCTTTCAGTCAAACATCTTTCTTTACTCTTCTGTGAGACTGTGTAGAAACATTATCAGTGTGACTTGTGACTACCAGGATGCAATTCTGATATTCAAAACTCAGGAGAAAAATTAATCCTCAATATACATTCCCAGGCTTCGATGGGTGAGGGCAAGGCACGCACAACAGGTGACACTCAAGTCACACCCTGTGAGAGCAAGCATCTTAACCTCGAGCATCTACCTTTTATTTACCTGTATGTAACCTCTCCATAGAATCCATAGAGAGAAACATCCCTGGGGCCCTTTCTGACATTTTTTCTCCCCACTGAATCTAGAAGAAGCCTAAATCTAAAGTCTCAGATGAATGCTCATCACCCGACATTGGAAAGATCATCTCCTTTGGCAGGGGTCTCTGTCTTGAGAATCAAGAGAGATTGGGCAGCTGGCACCAGGACCATCCAGCCCATTTCTCACTCTGTCAACCTTTGATGTCATGGGATAATCACCAAGTGTTAGCAGATGGCCTGGGTGTGATCGTAGGGATGCACAGAATCACAGAGGCACAGACTGTCAGGGACTGGAAGGGACCTCCAAAGCTCACCCAGTACAACCCCTGCCAGAGCAGGATCACCTAGAGCAGATCACACAGGAACACATCCAGATGGGTTTTTGAATATATCCAGAGAGGGAGACTCCACAGCTCCCCTGGGCAGCCTGTTCCAGGGTTCTGTCACCCTCACAGGGAAAAAATTGCTCCTCATATTTACATGGAGCTTCCTAGTCTCATACCCCAAGGACAAATCTGGCCCACTGGGGCATGGTGTGAATTGCAGACTGAAGGGGCAGCAGTGCTGGCAGCCTCATGGGCCCTCATGCCCTCATCTCTGGGCTCTGTGCAGAGGCAGAGAGCTGCAGGGAGGCCTCTGGCAGGTTTCTCTCATCCCACCTTGAGCATGTCTCGACTTGGTGAAAGTGCTACCACAACCCTTGCTCCGGGCAGAGCCAGTGGCTTGCTCTGCTCGTTGCAGATGGGGGAGGAGGTCCATGAGTCAGCAAGGAGTGGAAGTTGCATGATCTGTGAGTTCCCACAGGTCACAGTTGCACAGGAGCGAAGCAGCTGGCGCAGGGCTGGAGGACAGGGGCTGGGTTGTGCAATTGGTGTCCCTGATGGGGAACACTCAGCGGTGACGCAGGAAGGCTGCGCAAGACAGGGCTCATCCCAGGGACCTTCTGCAGTCCCCCGGGGGATCGTCTGTCAGGGAATGTCATTATCAGGAGGGACAAAACAATCCACAAATCCCAACCAATCTCCTGCCCTTCCTGGCCAGAGGGAGCTGCTAGGGGCTGTGCCGGGCCTGTGTTTGGCAAGCAGCAGCACCAGCATTGTGTTCCCTCAACCTGCACCACCTGGTAGGCAAACAGGAGAGAGAAGCCTCACCAAACATGAGCAGCTTGCTCCTCTCTGCCCACCTATGTCCTCTCCTCCCAGTCTCCTTGGGTATTTCCATTTGCTATTTGCCAGCACTGATTTCTTGATTTCTCTTTCTCCACTCTCAGTCAAAGCAGCATCTAACAACTCTGATTTTGAAGTCTTCCCCGAGACGTGACCTCTTCCTGAAGGACAACAGTTTGCCCATGAAAGGTTTTCCTCCTCAGCCAGCTCTGTGTTTAGGCAGCTGCTGTTCTCTTTCTGCTCAAAAAAACCAAACACGAGTTGCAGACTTTGTGTGACAGCAGAAACCTTCACACCTCTGGTTTCTCCTTTCAAGACCAGCAGTGCCTTCTCCAGCAAAGGGAGGAACTCCAGAGCCTCTCAGCCTTGTGGCATCTCTCAGTTTATCCCATAAATCTTTCTAGTCTTTCTTTGGGGTGACAACTGGATTCCTAGAAGCATAGAATGGTTTGGGTTGGGAGAGACCTGGAAAGGTCAGCTACTCCAACTCCCTTGCAGTCAGAGGGATATCTTCAACTAGATCAGGTTGCTTGGAACACCACCCAACCTCACCTGGAGTGTTTCTAGTGATGAGGCATTTCCTATCTCCCTGGGCAACCCTTGCCAACATTTCCTGTCTTGGGACAGGACCTGACTTTGGTTCCTTCACCCTAGAAAGGATCTCCAAGTGGGTCCCCAGCTTTGAGACAGGTCAGATCAGTGCTATGAAGCTGTGGTCATCGGGCTGCAAACATCCCAACCAAGACAGGGAGACACTTTAGGCAAGTAGGAAAGAGAACCAAAACCCAGTTAAAAAAAAAAAAAAAGAAAGAAAAAGTCTTTGGAAAACAGCTCAGATTTTCAGACATCCTTAATTTGATTCTTTCATCTCTGTTTGCAGTCTGAAATGCCCCAGGGTGAGAACCATGTCTCAGACATCAAATGGTTCCACACAACTCTGCCTTACAAGATATCTTGGAGAACGGTGAACGCTGAGGAATCGGGAGCCTTGGTGTGGCCAGGAATTCCGTCCAGCCACCTCCTCAATAGCTCTTGCCACGCTACAGACACTGCAGCCTGTAGTTTGGTAAAAACAGGCCAAGAGAAGGTCTTGCACCCAGGTTGGGGCAATCCCAACCACAAATCCCAGGCTGGGCAGAGAATGGCTGAGAGCAGCCTGGAGGAGAAGGCCTTGGGGGTGTCAGTTGGTGCCAAACTCCCCAGGAGCCAGCACTGCTCGCTGGCAGCCCAGAGCCAGCTGTGTGTTGGCTGCAGACAGAGCAGGGAGAGCAGCAGCACAGGGAGGGGATTCTGCCCCTCTGCTCTGCTCAGCCTCCACCTGCAGCACTGCCTCTGGTGCTGGGGACCACAGCACAACAGGGTCATGGAACAGGGTCCAGAGGAGGCCATGAAGATGATCAGAGGCTGGAGAACCTCCCCTATGGAGACAGGCTGGCAGAGTTGAGGCTGTTCAGCCTGGAGAAGAGAAGGCTGCAGGGAGACCTTAGAGAAGCCTTCCAGCACTTGAAGGGGCTACAGGAGAGCTGAGGAGGGACTGTTTACAGGCAAAACAGCTCTAAGCTGGAAGAGAGGAGATTTAGACTGGATAAAAGGAAGAAATTATTTAGAGTGAGGGTGGTGAGACACTGGCACAGGTTGCTCAGGGAGGCTGTGGATGCCACCTTCCTGGAGGTGTTCAAGGCCAGGCTGGATAAGGCCTTGAGCAACCTGGGCTGGTGGGAGGTGCCCCTGCCCATGGCAGCGGGAAAGGAACTGGATGATCTTCTAAGTCCCCTTCCAACCCAAAGCATTCTATGCTAAAAATGGAATAATTCCTGCAAAGCAGACACCAATACTCCTCCCCTGACAAAGGAGAGCTGCCAGCACACACTAGAGCCACGGAGAGAGAAGACGGAAGGAAGAGACGCTGAGCTCTGTGGCATTCTTCATGGATAGTCGGATGGAGGCAGCCCAGGCTGGGGTTGTGTCCTCAAGTTTAAACACCCTGCATGGAGAATCAAGCATTAAGGGGAAGGAGAGTCATTGGGAAGCAAACCAGAAAGTCTGGTATACCGCTATGGAAATGTGAGTTTAAGCAGAGTGGCTGCCAGGAGAGAGATAATGAGGTGCACTTCTGGCCTCGTCTGCAAGCTCAACTGCACATGGCCTCGTTAAAATCAGTCTCCTGCTGCAGGGGGATGCCTGCTTGTGCTGAGCTGTGTAAGTGCTGTGCTGTAATTATGCCCTCAGATGTTTCAAGAATACACATGTGGGAAACTGCAGCTCTTCAATTATAGGTGGGTCTGCATTCAGTGCACTCTGCTTCTCTGCAAACAAGCCCGGGCTGACCCTGGAGTGCCCTGCTCAGGGCTGGGGACAACACAAGCTGCTTCCCTTCTAGGAACCCAAAGCAGCTGCACTGGCAATGGCCCTCTGGAAGCCCTGCCTGGCTTCAGACTGAGGGGCTGAGCTGATCTCCTCCTAGGAATGTCGCTGGAGGCACATTCGGACCTTGGTGCTTCTTGCTGGCCAAGCACTTAGCCTAGTGGTCTGACAGCTACTCATCCTGGACTGGTCCCCATGGGGAGAGGTCACCAAACAGGGCTGAGTTTCCCCATCCCAGTCCAAGTCTACTCCCAGAGCAATCTGAGCCTGTCAGATGCAGATAATGATTTTAGGCTGGATATCAGGAACAATTCCTCTCCTAAGAGAGAAATCTTCCCCAGATACCACTGAGCACTTCAGTACCACGCCATCTTATGTGAGTTTGTACTTCTTCTGGCCTGGCAGAGCACACCAGAACCTTCCCTGTTGCACCTTGAAACCATTTCCGCCTGCCCTGTCATTTGTTACTCGGGAGAAGAGACTGAGCCCCACCTGGCTCCAACCTCCTTTCAGGGCACTGCAGAGAGCAAGAAAGTCTCCCCCCATCCTCCTTTTGCCCAGGACAGCCCTGGAGGCTGAGGTTCCCTCAGTCTCTCCTCAGTACCTGTGCTCTAGGCCTCTCACCAGCCCTTCTCTGGACACGCTTCAGCACCTCAATATCCTTCTTGCAGTGAGGATGTCCTTCTGGTAGTGTCAGGGGAGCCATGGGTCTATGAAGTTTGTGGCTTTGTTTTTGCCAAGGTACTCAAGGCCCTGTTTGAGGACTGGCTCATGAGGAGACCAAATCAGGATCCAGCTCATGAGGCAGCAGGTAGAGGCAGTAAGTGTGACATCAGAGGGCTTCATAGCTAAGGAGACACCACCTAGCAGGTCACGGTGTCAGCAGGAGCAGCAGCTCACAATGCTGTGCTCCTGCCTGCAGCACAGCCCTCAGAGAGCCCTGGGCTGAGGGAGCTGTCACTGCAGCCTGCCCTTCTGTTACTGGGAGAAAACAAACTCGTAAACAGGATGGAGGTGCACATGGAGAGACCACAGGAGATGGGGAGAAAAGGCTAAAGGATGGTTACCAACGTTTGATACGAGTGTTTCCAGACTCTCTTGGAACTGGATGAAAGGCACTCAACTCCTCCAGCTCCTCTCTCTGGTTTTGGTTCAGGACTGAGAATTTTGTGAAATATGCTTTCCTGCAACAGTTTCTCTGTTCCACCATTTCCTGACCTTAAAAACCAGAACAGTTTAACTATTTCATCTGGTTGGCCAGAGTGATGTTTACTGATGCCCTGGAGCTAAGGCCTTGCCCACATTTCCAGCATCTTGGAAAGGATTTCTCACAATATTCTATTAGATTCTCCTAGCAAATGGTTTCAATGGCAAGAAGGTACGGAGGACATACAGCAGTGCCTGGAACTCCCTGGGTGAGCCTCAGTGCTGGGGGCTTTGCAGGGGAAGGTACACTTGTAAATGTAGTGTTGAGAAGGGCTCTCAAAGTGGCGTCATCAGAGGAGACACAGCTGCCACCAGATCAGGGAGTCTCCAATGCCAGGATAGGTCTCAGTGTGAAACTTCTGTGTTTTATGTCAGCTCAGCCCACCATGAATGTCAGATTTTACTGGCCAGGGATGGAGGACACATCCACAGAGGATGGTGAGGAACAGGTCTAAACAATGAAGCCACTGCTGGGACACTGAAATACTTAATTAGACACACCTGAGATCTCACATGAGGGTTTATACTGATATCTACACAGTCCTTAGTCTGCTGTAGGTGGAGATGAACCTTTTCACTCACAGGAAGACATCTTTTATACTCTCTTTCAGCCTCAGAAAGGTTAACCTATTTAAATGAAAATGTTAGTTCTCTTATTTCCCTGAACTACCACTGAGTTTGGGAAATGCTATGTGTGAAGCCTGGGAGTGACTGTGGGATGGAGATCTGTTTGCATTCCTGCTCCTGCAGAACAGAACCACAGAGTGAATTGGGCTGCAAGGGACCCTTGGCAGTCATCTTGTCCAACCCCCACACCCACAACGAGCAGGAAGGTATTCAACTAGATGAGGCTGCTCAGGGCTACATCCAGTTTGACCTTGGATGTCTCCAGGGATGAGGCCTCCACCACCTCTCTGGGCAACCTGTTCCAGGAAAGGACAAAGAGCATGGAGAAGCAGGCAGGAGACAACAGCAATGAGGTGCTCTGCTTTGCCAGCATTTGAGAAGCTGTTCTTTGTGGTATCACAGCACTCAGGAGCCAGACTGAGCTGCATATGAAAACAAAGCAGTAATTGGGTGTTTTAACAACAGGAGCTTGTCTTTTACAATAAGATTCTCTCTGTTAAGTTCTGGTTTCCTGTGGATTTCTGTTATAAATAGATCTCCCTTTCCTTCTTTCTCTGTTTCGGTCCTGCCTACTAGAGTTTGTAAATAAAGCAAGAGCTTTACATCTGCTGTTACACTGAGCCATCTCTTATTTTTTTTCCCTCTATTCGAGCAACAGCAGGAGCTTAGTGAATAAACCCACCACAAAACAATCCATAATTACACCTCCACGGTCTTCTGGTGCAGGAAGATAGGGCGATGCCAGTTCTGCTCATGAGGATGTCTACTGATTAGTTCAGAAGATGCTATTCTAAAAGCATTGACTCTAGCAGGGCAACTAAAAATTCCCTGGCAGAGAGTGCTGCTCAGCATTTACCTTCCTGGGCACCAGAAGACAGGTTCAGGAACTTTCCCTGTTCTAGACCTTATGCTCACCAAACCATCCTCAGGTAGTATCATAGTAGTATCATAGTATCATCAGGGTTGGAAGAGACCTCACAGATCATCAAGTCCAACCCTTCACCACAGAGCTCAAGGCTAGACCATGGCACCATCTAGGAGAGTGATGATCCACCTGCATGTGTCTGCTGTACAAAAGTATCTTTGATTAAGATGATGGAAGCTGAGCTGAGCTGATGAACAGTCCAGGCCACGCTTGCAGAGCGGACGCGGGAGCAGAACTGAGAGGATCTGGCTACTGGAATGGGCTGCCCAGGGAGGTGGTGGAGTCGCCGTCCCTGGAGCTGTTCAAGGCAGGATTGGACGTGGCACTTGGTGCCATGGTCTAGCCTTGAGCTCTGTGGTAGCAGGTTGGACTTGATGATCTATGAGGTCTCTTCCAACCTTGGTGATACTGTGACACTGTGTGATCTTTATGCTCTTGAGAGGTCTTTCCACAGTGTCCGGGCAGGCAGCTCCCTGCCTAGCAAAGCATCAGGCACATTTAGGCAGCTTCACCCCGCAGGGCTCCTCCTGTACTGCAGACCAGAATGCCACCAAGGGCTATCTTGGAATGCCGGTTCTAACCGGGGTCAGCAGCTCACCAAAACCCAGCAGCTAGTCCTGTGGGCAGTTTAAATTCAATTCCTTCTGTAATTTTATCTCCAAATCTTCAAGCTCCTGGTTTCTGAAGTGGCAGAGTGATGAAATGCCTGCATATTTTCAAGCTCCAGCACGAGTTTTTCAAGCCCACACTATCTCTGTTCCTTCTCACATCACTTTTCATGGAGACTAACTGAACCCTCACTTCCAGGGGCGTTGGGAAAGGCCTTCCACCTACCAGTGAGGGTTTGGTATCAAATCAGATACAGAAGCTACAGATTCAACAGAAACTTCAGAGCCAAGACACATCCTACAGATACCTCCTCCCAGGGGATTCTGCCTGGAGTTCCTGTCTTCCCCAAGCAAAGGAGGCTCCATCCACCTGGAGAAGCCAGAAGGTGGAATACAGCCAGATGATGCAATAGAGCCATTCTGCTCCCCCGGTGCAGCCAAACAGATTCCCATTCAGTCAAATAGAACTTCTCCTTATCTCTAGCATCCTCTTTACAGTTAGTCACAGCATGGTAGCTGTGAGGGCCCTGGGCTTAAGCAGGGTAATGGCTTTCGGGGGCAGAGTTTCTCTCTTACTGGATTACTTTGGAAGAACAGATAATCACAGAATCATAGAATCATCCAGGTTGGAAGAGACCTCCAAGCTCACCCAGTCCAGCCTATCACCCAGCCCCTATCCAATCAACCAGACCATGGCACTAAGTGCCCCAGCCAGGCTTGGCTTCAACACCTCCAGCCACAGCCACTCCACCACCTCCCTGGGCAGCCCATTCCAATGCCAATCACTCTCTCTGACAACAACTTCCTCCTAACATCCAGCATAGACCTCCCCTGGCACAGCTTGAGGCTGTGTCCCCTTCTTCTGGTGCTGGCTGCCTGGCAGCAGAGCCCAACCCCACCTGACTACAGCCTCCCTTCAGGGAGCTGCAGACAGCAATGAGCTCTGCCCTGAGCCTCCTCTTCTGCAGGCTGCACACCCCCAGCTCCCTCAGCCTCTCCTCATAAGGTTTGTGTTCCAGGCCCCTCCCCAGCCTTGTTGCCCTTCTCTCAACACCTTCCAGCACCTCAACATCTCTCTTGAATGGAGGAGCCCACAACTGGACACAGCACTCCAGGTGTGGCCTGAGCAGTGCTAAGCAGAGGGGCAGAAGAACCTCCCTTGTCCTGCTGCCCACACTGCTCCTGAGCCAGCCCAGGATGCCATTGGCTCTCCTGCCCACCTGGGCACACTTCTGCCTCCTCTTCAGCTCCTATCTACCAGCACCCAGGCAGACAAGTGCAAAAGCTGGGAAATGAATTGCCTCTTTGAAAGCTCACCCTCCCTCTCCAGCTTTGTTAGCTGTCTCAGAAGCTTATTTTGCTGTGAAAGGCTTGCCCTGGCCACCCCTGAAATGCTGCACAGTAGTCAGAGAGCAGCATCCTGAGGTCTCAGTCTGGAGGGACTGGCAGGTGACCTCTGGAGCTCGAACAGCAGCCACAAAGACTAATTCTCTGTAGGTCACATGGGCACAGATAGGAGCAGGTCTGGGATTTTGGCTGCAGACACTCAAGGCCATTCCTTGGCAGTGCTACAGGAGCAATATTTACCCAAGGATGAAGCACAACCTTGTCAAAGCATTTGCACAAATTAAAAACATTGGATTCTTTCTTGCTATTATTTATAGTAGCAGCCTGGAAAAACCCAACAATCCAGAGCTGGTTTCCCTAGGAGAGAATTCCAGTTGGTTTTCGTGGCAGGAGTGAGTGATGCTGTGGGTCCTCTCTCCTGGACATGGGTCCTGGGTTTCTCCCTCAGACCCGAGGAAAGTAACATGCTTTAAGTTTCATCAAGGAAAAAGGGCACTGAGGATTGGTCAGTTCCACCTGGTCAAACAGCAGTCTGCCCATCCCCACCTCAGTGCTGCCCTTCACAAGGCTTTCCAGCCCCACGACTGGCTCTGCAGGGCACTGCTTCAATAGGCACATGAGCACAGAATCACAGAATGGTTTGGGCTAGGAGGAACCTTTAAAGACTGTCTAGTCCAGCCTCCAGCCTTCCTTCTGTGAGCAGGAGCACCTTCATCTAGGTCAGGCTGCTCAGAGCCCTGTCCATCCTGCTCCAGAATGTGTCCAGGGATGAGGCACTTTCCACATCTCTGGGTAGCCCGGGTCAGTGTTTCACCACCCTCACTGTAAAAAACTTCTTACTTCTCCCTAATGTAAGCCTCTCTTCTTTAGTTTCAAACCATTGCCCCTTGTCCTGTCACAACAAACCCTGCTAAAAGATTGTCTCTGTCTTTCCCATGGGTTGAGGCTGCTTGGCATTGCCCTTCTCAGCAGATATATCGGCTCCCTGGAGATCTTATTCAAATATTAATGCAGCTCTCTCATGCACAGGATGATCTTGGAAGTGACTGAATTTGCTCAGATATCCCAGGATAATTATCTAGAGTGGATGCAGTCTAGAGGAAATGGCCTCAAGATGCATCAGGGGAGGGTTAGATTGGATAGTGGAAGAAACTTCTTCACCAAAAGGGCTCTCAAACACTGGCACAGGCTGCCCAGGGAGGTGATTGAATCCCCATCCCTGGGGATGTTTCCAAGCAGCAGAGATGTTGTGCTGAGGGACATGGGCTAGCTCCAGCCTTCGTTGGACTGGATGACCTCGAAGGTCTTTTCCAACCAGAAAGATTCCATGACTATGCAGGAGCCTGCTGTGGTACCTATCCTCTAAAGCTCTGCTTCTTTTCTCTTGAAATAGAACTGCTTTTAAGTGCACAGATTCACCTGGTGTGAGTGGTGAGGGTGAGGAGGAGGGAAGTATGCAGTGAGAAGCAGGGGCTTTAGTAGGAGGGTCTGTCCTTGCTGAGATGGAGAACAAGCCCTTATTTCACCCATAATATGAAACAAATGTATTCTGGCTGCAGGCTGATCCCTGAATACATGATTGTGTAGACAAAGATTTCTTGACTTTAACTTCAGCTTTAAAAGAGAAAAGGAAAGGTCTGTATTTAAAATCCATGGCCACATATGGACCCTGCTAAGCTCTGCTGCTCTTGAACACTGCTGGCAGCTGCTCAGTGCAAAGGAGACACACTCTGTGCTCCAGAGAGCAGAGAAACAACAAGGAACAGCTAAGTTAACTCTCCTAATTGCTCCAGAAATGAACATAAGACAGAGATGTCGCATAGCTTCCTGAAATCAATGATCCCAGAGACCTCACATGGAGAAACAGATTTGTATACCTGCACAGGTCCATCATGGATGAAGATAGGTTGTTAGTCTGGCAGCTGACTACAGCTGCTTAGGAAACAGCAATGTCATTTTGTAGGCAAATGCTGGAATTGCTTCCTTTGTTCTCATTCCAAACAAACAGAATGTTAACATTTGCTGGCACAAATATCGAGTAACAACACCACAGTGCTGCAGGTGACAAACACCCAAGTCCAAAACCAGGAGAAAAGCAATGAAGTTAGCATCTTGCCAGAACAGTTATTGGCAGTTTCATTAGCAAACTGGCAATGTGCTGGGAACTGAGCTATCATCTCACACACTGGTAGTGTGCTGAGAACTGAGCTATCATCTCACATTGGCAATGTGCTGAGAACTGAGCTATCATCTCACACTCTCTGCTGCTCCACAAGTTGACTGCTCCAGGGCCAGGCTGCTCAGGGAAATGCTGGAGTTGCCAACCCTTGGGGTGTTCAAAAAATTTGTGGACATGGCACATCAGGGCATGGCTGAGTGGGTATGGTGGTGATGTGTTGATGGCTGAACTTGCTGGTCAGAGAGGTCTTTCCCAGCCTTAATGATTCTGTGATTCGATGGCACCACATCACGCAGCTTTGACCAGCCCTGTAGCTGTCCTTTCTCAGTAACCCCTGCAGCTGTCATTTCTCAGGCACTGGCAGAATGTTCAGAGAAGTTTCCAGAATGATGTTGACTGTACCTAAACCCATTGTGCCATCACACATTCTGGAGGTGGAAAAATCTATTTGGGGGAATCTGTAAGGAGGAAGTTCTTTACATTGAGGGTGGTAAGACACTGGAAGGGGTTGCCCAGGGAGGTTGTGGATGCTTCCTCCCTGGAGGCATTTAAAGCCAGGCTGGATGAGGCCTTGAGCAGCCTGCTCTAGTGGGAGGTGTCCCTGCCTATGGCAGGGGGTTGGAGCTGGATGATCCTTGAGGTCCCTTCCAACCTAAACCATTCTATGATTCTATGATTCTATGATTCCTCGATTCAAAAGACAGCTTTAATTCAGATTTGGTCTTGGCACTGAAATCCTCCCTCACCCTTGGAGCGAAGAGGTGGTGGAAATAGTGGGGAACATTCTGGTGTAAAGTCTGTAGAGACAATGGAGACCCAAGTGCCCCAAAGCCTATTTTGCTCCAGATCCCTCTGAAGTTAAAATCTTCATACATTTGTTCGTTCTAACAAGAGTTAGAGAAGTATGAGGCTGTCGAAACCAAGCTCAGAGGCTGTGCTGTGTCTGCCACCATGTTGGTGGAGTTTAGATAGGCCTGAGGAAAGGAATTTGTTTCCTTGGCAGTAGAAAATTGGTTATTTTACAAGGTGCCATGGAGAGTGTTATCTAGTTGGGATTTATAGGCAAGGGGCTTTAATAATGCACTTCAGCAGGAAAGGACTATTTGTTTTATGACACACTTCCCAGGGTGGCGGTTGGCTTTCAAATGCCCTCTGTCTTGAAAATGAATAATGCACTTCTCAGAGAGCTGTGGCACCACTGGTCCCAAGGGCAGGGAGGATTTGCAAGGGAGAAGGGCCTCAAAACGTTCCCAAGTGATGGGGCAGCTGGGCTGCAGAGACACCTCAGCTGCCAGATATCCTGCTGGAACAAGGTCAGAAGCAGAACACTGATGGTTTAAACACAACTCCTTGCCCTGGAGCAGCAGCTCTTGGTTTGGAAATGACATTAGCTGCCACAGTGATGCTCAAGGCAGGGTGGCCAATTCCTGCAGCTGGTGCTGCTAGCCAGGGCTCAGTGCTGGGTCCAGGCTTCTTCAGCATTTTCATCAGTGGCACAGATGAAGGAGCTGGGTGTACCCTGAGCAAGTGTGCTCATAATACAAAACTGGGAGGAGTGGCTGACACCCCATTGGGCTGTGCTGCCATTGAGAGAGACCTGGAGAGGATGCAGAGTTGAGTGGAGGGGAAGTTAACAAAGTGCAACAGGGTCAACTGTGAGCTCTGTACATGGGGAGGGATAACCCCATGCAGGGGTCAACCTGCTAGAAAGCAGCTCCACAGAGAAAGAGATGGGAGTACTGGTGGACAAGTTCACCATGAGAAGCAATGTGTCCTTGTGGTCAAAAGGCCAGGAGTATCCTGGGCTGCATTAAGAAGAGTGTGACCAGCAGGTGCAGGAAGGTTCTCCAGCCCCTCTGCCCTGGTGAGGCTTCATCTGAAACACTCCATCCAGCTCTGGGCTCCCCAGTTCAAGACAGTCAGGGACCTACTGGAGAGAGTCCAGCAGGGATCATGAAGATGCTGACAAGGACATGCTGAGAGGATTGGGACTGTTTGGCCTGGAGATGACTGAGAGGGACTCTTCTCAATGCTCATCAATAGCTAAAGAGTGGGGGGGAAGAGGTTGGGGCCAGACTCTTTTCACTATTGCTCAGTGACAGGACAAGGGGCCACAAGCACAAACGGGAGCACAGGAGGTTCTACCTGACCATGAGGAAGATGTGGTGAGGGTGTTAAAGTACCAGAATCTTCGGAGACTCCAAACCCACCTGGACGTTGCTGTCCTGGGCAACCTGCTCTGAGTGCCCCTGCTCTATGGGGTGTGTGTGTGTGTTGGGCTGCATAATCTCCAGATGTCCTTCCCAACCCCACCATTCTTTGGCTCTGTGATTTGGGGAACTGGTCCTGTGAGATGCTGCTTGCTGGCACCTGCTGCGATGCTGAGGTGTCTTTGAACTAGACTCAAGCAGGATGAAAATGGTGCTGTCACTTCTACATTAGAGCCAGGGCATGGGAAAACAAAGAACATGCAATTATTTGGCAAGAAGGGTCTCTGCAGCTGAGTGGCACTGGCACAGCAGGGGAGGAAGGCATGGCGTGTGACAAACAGCTTACAGAGGGACAACATCGAGTAGGTGCAGAGAGTTATTTGCTGCTTAATGAAGAGCCTCTCGAGGTTGAAAATTTACAGTCCTTCCACAGTTCAATTTTATTGGAGTATGGCATAAAAATAACCCTTGAGTAGAGAGCAGTGATGCTGTGACTCATGAAGGAAGTAGCACAGACCTTGCAAACCTACCACACAGCATTCTATTGACAAGGGAAGGCAGATGCAAAGCACCAGCCAGCGAGGTCGGGTAGGACATAGGATGGGGGTGGTAATTAGACCACTAATTAGATTCTTAAGGTCAGGCTGAGGAAGGAAGAAGGTTTTACAGTAGAAAAAGAAAGAATTGCCAGCAGGCTGTCAGACAGGCATCACCATTTCCCTTCAGACCAATGTGCCTCCCGCTTGTGCTGACGAGCCAAGTCCTAGCTGAGGAAAGGTCTGAGCAGCAGGCCATGAGGCAGGGGGACCCTGTGCCAGAACTGGGCACACCTTCTTCCCTGCAGGAGCAATGGAGACTCAGAGGAAAACCTGATGGGAGCCTTTCTCTTCTTGCTCAAACAAGTGGGAATAAAGCTGGGTTTTGGATAATGAGAGGAACAGAGGTGTTTGAGACAGGAAACATCCCCTGCAATCCAAAAGGCACTGCCATCCCTCCACAGCACAGAGCTAACACAAGTAATGCAAATTAAAACAGCTGAAAATGCTTCCTGGAGGAAACCAGGTCCCCAGTGGGCTCAAGAACCTGAATCTGTGTCATACAAACACTGCAACTTGATTCTCTGAGGTGAAAGGAGTCCCTGAAGAATCACACTGCACACTGACCTAGGCTTGGCTTCATCCTGACCCCCTCCTCTTGGTAAATTTAAAAACCAGACTGATTTAATCTGACTTTTCATTTCTTGGGCAGTGAGATCAATAGTTCAAGTTACATTCAAACATGCACCAAACCTCCTTTCTGTATTGTTTGAGTCACCACCACAAAAAAGGCTCAGACTGCAAAGAAATGTTACAAGATTGTTGACTCTGCTGGGATGGATCAAACCAGACCTGTAATATGGGGAATAGTTAGGAAAAATGGGAAGTGATCTTGGGCACACACTACATGTGTCACTCTAGCTATGGTTCTTTTACCTCTCAGTGGTATCATCCCCATTTCTTGTCATCTGCAGTAACACCTCCCATTGGACTAAGCACTGGGGAGGGACTGCTCAGGAGAGACTGCTCAGAAGGGCCTGTGGGGATAGGGAGAGAGGCAATGGTTAGAAACTGGAGCAGGAGAGGTTTAGGTTGGATGTCAGCAGGAAGTTCTGCACAATGAGGGTGGTGAGGCACTGGAACAGGCTGTCCAGGGATGTGGTGGAGGCCCAATCCCTGGACACGTTCAAGGCCACACCTGATGGGGCCGTGAGCAACCTGATGTCCCTGCTGGCTTCTGGGGGGTTGGGTGAGATGCCTTTCAAGGGTCCCTTCCAACTCAGTGCATTCCATGATTCTATAGTGCCTGAACAGGGAAAAGCTGCTCAAAGCACACTTGAGAAAAGCTGTAGTGGATGCTTCTGAGGTACTTGGGAATGGTATTGACAGTGATGGAACTGATGGAAGTCATGACTGAGAAGGCAGAGTCCCTGTCCTCGGGGCCGGTGCTGCACCAGCCTCGTGTCCCAGCTCAAGTGCAGCCTGAAGGGTATTTGCTGTCCCTTCTCCTCCCAGCTCTACATTGTGACTAGGTCTTGTGTGCCATGATACCCTCTGTGGTAGGATTGAAATTGCCCCCAGAATAAAACCACCAGACTAGACCAGAAGGTTTGGAAGCAAAATGAAGCTATCGTTTCCAGGCAAGCTAAACTCCTACAGCATAAAATACAATGAATATGTACAAGATATATTTACATCTATGTGCAATTAGTTACAATTCAGAAAAATAACACAAACACCCCCTCTGGACAAACCCAAAAGGGGCTACCAGCCTCCCTTCCCCCTCCTCCCCTTCTTGGTGCCCCACAGATGTGACAGCCCAGCAGAAGGTCAGGAAAGAGACAAGAGAGCAATGCAAAACAGAACCACAGAGGGAAGAAGTGACAAAAGGGCCAAGAGGAGTTTGTGCAGCAAATGATACACTAAGCCAGCAAATCAGTGGGATGATGTGATCATGACACAGTTGAATTTAAGATCCTCAGGGCAACCAGGAGGAGGTATTCCAAGATTACAACCCTAGACTGTAGGCCTGCAGACTTTGATTGCTTCAAGGATCTGCTGGCCAAAGTATCATAGGACAAAGCCCTAGAGGGAAGAGAGGCACAGGACAGCTGGGCAGCATTCAAGGATCACCTCCGCCATGTCCAGGAGCAATGCATACCAACAAAGAGGAAAGCAGGGAAGAATGCCAGGAGGCCTGCCTGGCTGAGAGAGGAGCTCCTGGACACACTGTCACACAAAAAGAAACTCTACAAGGAGTGGAAGAAAGGACAGCTGTAATGGGGGGGATATAAGGAAGCTGCCCCAACAGCTAGAGATCTGGTTAGGAAAGCCAAGGCAGAGTTGGAATTGAATCTAGCCAGGGAGGTCAAAGGGAACACCAAGAATCTCTACAGGTGTATTAATGTCAAAAAGAAGCCTAGGGAAGGTTGGGCCCCCTCAGAAAGGGAACAGGTGAAATGGACACGAGTGACATGGCAAAGGCAGAGGTTTTCAACGACTTCTTTACCTCAGTCTTCACTGCAGAGGCCTCCAGCCACACTCCTGGAGCCATGGGAGATAATGGCAGGGGCTGGAAGGAAGAGCTGCCCATCATAAGTGAAGATCAGGTTCACGATCACCTGAAGAACCTGAAAGTGTTCAAGTCCATGGCACCCAATGGGATACACCCACAGGTGCTGAGGGAACTGTCAGATGAGGTTGCTAAACCCCTCTCTATCCTATTCCCAAAGTCATGGCAGTCTGGGGCAACCCTCACTGACTGGAAAAGGGAAACAGAACTGCCATTGTCAAACAGGGTAGGAAGGAGGAGCCAGGGAGCTCCAGGCCAGTCAGTCTCACCTCTGTGCCCAGTGAGATCATGGAGCAGATCCTCCTGGAGGCACTACTGAGACAGGAGAACAGTGAAGAGGTGATTGGATACAGTCAGCATGGCTGCACCAAGGGCAAATCCTGCCTGACAACCTGGTGGCCCTCTATGAACAGGTCACAACATTCATAGATGAGGGGCGAGCAACTGACAGCATTGACCTGGCCCTGAGCGAGGCCTTTGGCACTGTCCTGCACCACATCCTGGTCACACATGGGTTTGATGGGTGCACCACAAGATGGATACAGAACTGGCTGGATGGCTGCACCCAAAGAGTGGCTGTCAATGGCTCCACAGCCAAGTGCAAGAGTGGCTGTCAATGGCTCCATGGCCAAGTGCAGGCCAGTGACAAGTGGAGTCCCTCAGGGATCAGACCTGGGACCAGTCTTGTTCAACATCTCTGTGGGTGCCATGGACAGAGGCACTGAGTGCAGCCTCAGCAGGTTTGCTGCCCACACCAAGCTGTGTGGTGCAGCAGCCAGGCTGGAGGGCAGGGATCCATCCAGAGGGACCTGCACAGGCTGCAGAGGTGGGCACAAGCCAAGCTCAGGAGGTTCAACAAGAGCAAGTGCAAGGTCCTGCAGCTGGGTTGAGGCAATGCCAAGCACAAATGCAGGCTGGGCAGTGAGTGTCTGGAGAGCAGCCCTGAGGAGAGGGACTTGGGGGTGCTGGTGGAGGAGAAGCTCAACAGGAGCCAGCAGTGTGCACTTGCAGCCCGGAAAGCCAAGCAGAGCCTGGGCTGCAGCGGCAGAAGTGTGGCCAGCAGGGCCAGGGAGCTGATTCTCCCATCTGCTGTGCTCTGCTGAGACCCCAACTGGAGTACTGCATCCAGTTCTGCAGCCCCTAGGTGGGATGTGGAGATGCTGGAGTGTGTCCAGAGCAGAGCCAGGAGGATGCTCAGAGGGCTGAAGCAGCTCTGCTGTGAGCACAGACTGAAAGAGTTGGGGCTGTGCAGGCTGGAGAAGAGAAGGCTCCCAGGTGATCCTCTTGTGGCCTTTCAATATCTGAAGGGGTCTACAAAAAAGCTGGGGAGGGACTTTTGAGGCTGTCAGGGAGTGACAGGAGTGGGGGGAATGGAGCAAAGCTGGAGGTGGGTAGGTTCCGGATGGATGGGAGGAGGAAGTTGTTGAGCATGAGAGTGGTGAGCGCCTGGAATGGGTTGCCCAGGGAGGTGGTTGAGGCCCCTTGCGTGGAGGTGTTTAAGGCCAGGCTGGATGGGGCTCTGGGCAGCCTGATCTATGGTAGGGTGTCCCTGGCCATAGCAGGGAGGTTGGAAGTGGCTGATCCTTGCGGTCCCTTCCAGCCCTGACTGATTGTATGATTCTATGTTGTCTCATCATTGGGTTTCTCCTGTAGCCCATGCCCTGTTTTATTTACCTTTTACTAGTTTATTTCTATTCAACATCTTTGTGATGTTCCTATTCTATGTTTATAATTTAGAACCAGGATAGAGGATTAGTTTTAAACTACTACATCCTCTCTTCATCTTCCAGAGCTGAAACGGGAATGTGCAGACGACAGCACCTGAGGAGGAGGGTGTGAAAAGTGGCACCCAATGCCCATCTGCAGAGAAGACTCCAGAGCACAGAAACTCTGCACATGGCTCTGGGCAATAGCACAGCTCTGGAAGAGAGCAAGTTGGGACATCAGACTTCCTCCTGTGGTGACAGCATTACAAAAGCTACTGAAAATGAAGATTTACAGGCATGTGGAATGTGCAGGAATTCAACCATTGGACCAACCAAATGGAATCAGTGAACTGTTCTGGGCCAGCCAGTCAGGAGGAAAACTGAATCTGCTCAGCATTACACCCTGCTGTAACCCTATTTTATATCTCTGCAGACTTGGAACATAAAGCGTGGAGCCCAGGCCCTAGGGAAGGTTGCTGTGCAGCCACACACATCCTGGGAAAGCCTGCCCCAGGGTCAGCCAGCCCCAGCATAGGAAGCTGATTGGGAGCAGTCTTTCTGATGTCCACGGGAAAGAGACAACAGCTTCAGCTCCACTAAGAAAGCGCACTCTGGAGAGAGAAAGAGACCCGGGGGGAACTTCTCTGTTTGCATCTTCCTGACACTCAGTCACCTTGGGCAGAGGTCACCTCCAGTTCAGTCAAAACCAGATATGCCACTGATGGTTTTACACTAAGACACTAAATGGGACAACAAAAGGGAGCTGAGGGCGACAGAGCATTGGGCCAGGCTGCCCAGAGAGGTCGTGGGGTCTCCAGAGACTCCAACCCCACCCCAGCACAGTTCTGGGCAACCTCCTCTAGATGAACCTGCTTTAGCAGGGGGGTTGGACTAGATGATATTCAGAGGTCTCTTTAAACCCTTACAGCTCTGTCATCCAGCGAGACTGTCTGAAGGAGAGGACTTGCGGAGCAGCTAGTGACCGAGCCGCAGACAGCGGCCACAAGTACAAGGGCTTGTTGGCCCAGAACGTTTATCAGAGGTCACCTTTTGAGCTCTGCACGGCCAGAAAGCCCCAGGAGCCAAGCTGGCAAGCAGCTTGAAAGGAAGCGAAAACTGGTCCTGTTCCGCCAGGCTCCGCTGCCGCCCGCCGCTGCGGCTCCCTGCGCTGGAAGGGTCGCGGCGGGCGGGCGGCACCGGCGGCTCTGCCTGCCCGCGCCGTGGGACTCCTCTGCCCCACGGAGCTGCCGGCTCCAGCGGCTGGGCAAACAGCTCCGCGTACAGCCAGACACTTCTCGGCCCGAAAAATAAGAAAGTTTAAAAAGCAGGAACAAAAACTGGTTGATGGAACTGGAAATGGAGGGAGGTGCCATAGGCAAAGGAAGAGGAGCTGGGGCTGGGTGGGAATCAGAGCAGCACCCCCTGGGAGGAAGCTCAAGCCGGGACAACAGGAAAGGTTCAACATGAAGTGTTTGGGACTGAAGCAAGTATTGCAACTTGGAGTGCAAATGTCGATGTTTTAATCAACGGAGGTAGCTTTTATTTCCTTGAAGCAAGTGGGAAACAGGCAGAAATGGGGAGTTGTACCCCAGGGCAGAGCTCCCGCTCCTGCTCGACGTGCGGGGAGTGCAGAGGGAGTGTGCAGTGCCCCAGTGACTGCCAGCTGCCTCCCCAAGTCCATCATGTGGCATTTTATGCTATTTGCAGGCGGTAACTGACAGCAGCAGTTTAATTAAACGTGACCAGCAAGAGAGTTTCTTAAGGGCAGACAGTAATAATTCTCTAGAAAGGGCTGCCCTGGCTCTCCCCGGGGATAAGCACTTGCACTCACAAACCCTGAAAAGAGACTTCAAGCCTGTGCTGTTATCTTGCTGCATTTCTTTCTTTCTTTTTTTAATACTGGGAAGTTGCTGGGAGGGATAAAAATAGCTAGAAAGCTTTATTATCCTGCCTAAGGGATTCCTTGCATTCTGCTTTGCAGTGCTCCATCATATTGCACGTTTTCACTGCACATGCTTCTAAGAAATGCTTATACAAAGACAATAACGCTCTTATCACACTAGTGACTGTGCAGTAGTGTAAGTGAAAATGAATCTTAATAAAGTTAACAGCAGCCTTGGTGCAGCAGAACTGTGGTAAGTGGGAAATCTTTTTTGGTGCTGTGTGGTACAAGTATTCTATTCTGGTCCTCCTCTGCTAGCACTGGAAGGGAAAGTACATGAGACAGAAATGCAGGTACCTGTGCAAAGGCTCAGTGATTCTTTCCTGTTATAGATCACTGCAGTCTGCTTTATTAAGAACACCTCAGCTGCAGTTTTTCCTGGAGGTCTTTGTGCTGCCTACCAGCACTGCAATGAATGAACAAAGACAGCATTTGGGCTCTGGTCTTCCTGCCTGTAGTCAGGTCTGCTGGGGCTCTCTATGGATCCCAGCCTATGGGTCAGGCTGAGCTTGATTTTTCTGATTCAGAAGGGGAAAATGCAATGATTTTACAGGCAGCTCAACACCTTTCCTTTTCCATCAGCCTGCTCTGGCAGGTGGTTTGGACTAGGTGGTCTCCAGAGGTCCCTTCCAATGCCTATCATTCTGTGATTCTTCCCTGTGGTTTGCACAGCAGCTGAGCTTGTCACAACAGCCAGGGCCAGCCAGGCCAGCTTCACCACGGGTTTCACAGGGCTGACTGAGCCAGCACACGGCTTTGTTCCTGCGTGGTGGATCGGAGCAAAGCCCTGTCATTTCCCAGGACAGTCCCATGCCCAGGGAGCTGAGGGCTTGCAGGGTGGTGCAGGCGTCCTGTCTGTGGGACCATCTGTAAGTGCGCAGATGGACCAGGCTGCTCAAGGCACATCATGGCTGCGTTTGATGCAGCTCCTGCACATCTCTAGGGCATAAGCAGCTGTCCTAGCATGAGCCAGGAATACTGAACTGGCTGTGAATATTCTCTGTGCTTGATCTCCATTACTGTGAAAGACACATTAAGCATTCCCAGAGGTCCACTGCCTGGAATGAACCACTGAAAATCCTGCATGAGTGGACAAAATCCTGAAATTGCAGCCCAGAAGAGAAGTTTGTGTAAGTAAATACATTGTGGAAGTAAGTATCCTGTAGAAGTCACTTAACAAACAAGCCAGCCGTGCTCAGGGTTGCTCCCTCATCTATTTTGTCATTTTGCATATTTGCCTTTTTTTTTTTTTTTTAAGAAGAGTCATCTCCAAATAAGTCATCAAACAAGGGGATTTTTGCATCCCTGAACAGACTCTCAGTATTCTCTCTTCACATGTGGGCTGAATTTGAGGTGGAGAGCACAGAAAGCTGAGCACCACAGCTCTTTGCATGGTTTTACTACAGGGTGTAGTAGCTGTGCTGACCTAAAAATCCCTTTAGAACCATGGAATCATTTGGGGTGAAAGCAATCCAACCATTAACTGAGCACTGCCAAGTCCACCACCAACCCATGTCTCTCAGCAGCACATCTACACAGCTTTCAAAACCCTCCAGGCATGGTGACTTCACCAATTCCCTGGGCAGCCTGTTTCAGGACTTCATAACCCTTTTGGTGAGGAATTTTTTTTCCCAATATCCAAACTAAACCTTCTCCAGCCTTATTTGAGGCTGTTTCCACTTCTGTTGTTTGCTGGGAGAGGAGACCAATCCCCAGGTCACTCTTGACCTCTTTTCAGGGATCTGTAGAGGGCAATGAATTCTCTCCTCAGCCTTCTCTTCTCCACATCAAACAACCCCAGTTCTCTCAGCTGCTGCTCCCCAGCCCTGTTCTGCAGACTCTTCAGCAGCTTCATTGCGCTTCTCTGGCTCTGCCCCAGCCCCTACAACAGAGAGAAGCTCTTCTGAAGACAGAGCTGTCAGACACACGGTACCAGTTAGGCACACCAAAGGTATGCTGGTGTGCTGAAAGTGGAGTCAGAGGCAGTCAGATTTGAAATGCTAAACACAGGGATTGTAGTTTTAAAAACCTAGGCCTTGCCTAGGGTTGAACCTTGAGATTTTAAAGTCTAACAAAGTCTGATAATTTTACAGCTATTGTCTTTGCCGTGCTGACCCCTGCCACACTGCTCATCTGCCTTTACTGTTTGTGGGCAGTTTTACACCCCGAGATGTAACAGAGTAAACAGCCTCGTGAAAAGCTGCAGATGGCAAATGGAGAGCAGGCAAGCATTGGTTCTGAGAGTCAATTTAACTTGAAGCTTTCCTGGTTGAGCAGATGGCAAAGCTCAAGCCTGATATTGCATTAATGTACATTTCTGCAGTGCAATCTCTGGGTGGAAGGAAGTGTGTGGTCAAATTCAGAGCATCTGCAGTAGCTGATGATGCTGCATTACCCAACCCAGAACATCTGGACAGAAGAATCCCTCTGTGTGGATATGCAGCTCCTTTCATCTCGAGTATTTGTTTGCCTTTCCAGTTTGGGGCAGGTAGCTGGATTTTACACTGGGATGGAGAGTACCAGTAAGCACCTGGGGAGACAGAAGTTGTGAGGCTTTTGAAAGGAAGGAGAATTTCTGACTCTTGTTAGCCTTTAATAATGTACTTCTGTTCCTTGGGGCTAGATGCAAAGAGGGTGTAGACACAAATAACAGGTGGGAACCTGTACTAACTTGGTCACTCACCTCTGAAGGGCTCAAGAAATTGTGCTAGAGCTTATTTAACTGCACTGTCATGACCGTGGTACTAGAACTGGGTATAATTGGAATGCTGATGCATTTTACAGGCAGATGCAGATCCCAGTCTGCACATTCACATCTCTGCACTGGCACTGCTAATCTGTGCCCACCAGTTTGATTTAAAACGCTCACTGACAATGCAGATAAGACCTCTTGATAGCGTTTATGTTGCTCTCATGTTTTCGTTTGGTCTCGTTGTTATGATTTCAAGCAGTCAGACACTGGCAGCTGTTATCTCCAGCATAAAAGTGAGTTGGACTAATTAATAACAGCCAAAGGGCCTTGTGGCAACCCAAGGTGTGGAGGAAGGTGGCCAGGTTTCTAAATGGTGTGATTAGATGTGGCAATACAGCCTTGGTGGGTTAATACAGCACCAGCTGCCCACAGCTAAGACGATGATGTTGCCATCCAGAAGCACTCCAGGGAAATGAGCATTTCTCATCACTGCCAGGACAGCCGGATCGCTAACAAAGAGAGTGGTGATGAAATGTGGCAAGTCTTGCTTCTTGAGCAAAGTACATTAGTTACTGGGACATGAGGCTCATTTGTAATAGGGCCCTAATTCATATAATCAACACAAAGACTGAACATCCAAGAGGAGATTTTCTGAAATGAAGATTGATTTCCCTGCCAATCCTTCCATGTGAAACATGCTCACAAATGATATTTTTGTGTCCAGGAGCAGGTATTTAGATGCTTAAATATCCATTTGTGTGTATCAGTGGGCAATTTGCCTTTGCAACTGGAGTAAAAGCAGCACAGAGATGAGTTTTCTAAATCTGAACTCCCTGGTGGTGCTTCTTGGCTCCCACTCTGAGGAGAACTGGCTCGGTGTGCTCCTCAGTCCTCACTATTTCTGGGTAGAAATCAGAAGCTATTGAAGTGCTCTGTGGCACCAGTCTGAGCTGTTTGAATAAGGATGAGACTATTGCTCTGTCTCCTCTGCTGCATGGGAGGGCTTGACATTGGTATTTCACTTTTCACCAGAAGTCCTCAAAGCTGTTTTCAAGCCGAATTAAAGTTCACATCACACATAAGAATGGTGGGAAAGATGAGAATAGGAGAAGCAAAGGGTATGGCTCAGTATCACTCAGTTGCAGTGCTGAAACTGAAGTATGAAAAGCTGGAGTGTCTGTAGCTTGCTCTAACCACTAATGAATAATAATGACTGACCATATTGATAATTAATAGCACTTTCACTGAGCTTAACACATGTAAAGCACTGTTGCAATGCTAATTCATTCCCCCCTGCTGATCAGTGAGGAGATGCAGCATCATCCTCCTGCAACCCCCTCCACTTGGCATTCGTGAAAGCCACCGAGTTAATCAGATAATGCTTTGCAGAAGAAAGCTGAGCATGGAAAGGGCTGCAGAATGAGATACGACAGAGGAGCTCAGTGCTTAGTTTTCAGCATGTCACTGCAGTGCCTGGTGCAGGAGTGCCAGAGCTGAGAACTTGGTCTCCCTTACTGCCAGCAGAGAGAAGTGAGGTCTATTAGAAGCCCATTCAAAGCATCTGAATTAGAAGCTAGTACTTGCTGCTGAGCCTCTGGAGAGCCTAACGTTAGAGGTCTCAAGCTAGATATGTGAACAGTCTCCCTTAAGTGCTTATTATTATTCTCATTTTGCAGGTGGCTGGACTGGAAAGGACAGGACTGTGCTAAATTGAGTGAGCTGCCTGTGGTGGTTAGGCTCCCTCTTTGCTTCCCATAGAGCCCTTGGAGATATGTATGAGAAAAAGGAGGTAAAGCAGAATAAATTCCCAGGGTATGTGTTCAGGTTGCAAAAATACAGAGGACAGTATGGCAGTGTCTGTGTGCTCCTGGAATATATGGTGAGTCATGAGCTCACCATCAAATGGTCAAGGCTTGTTCAACAAAAGCAATTGCTCATGCCGGACCACAGGAGTCACAGGAATTGGCTTTGCACCAAACTGCCTGATTCAGCAAGATACTACCACGATGCAGAACCTCTGCTGTTATCTTTCATGTTCTTAGGCACTGGGAGAGAGGAAACAACCAGCAGGAGGAGAGGCAATGAGATTCCTCGCAGCTCCATGCGTGGCAGTGTTTTAACTATGTGAGTAGAAACCTATCAGAACTCCCCCCACCCCAGACATTGAGAACAGATAATATATGCATGAAATTCATCCTCCCCATGCTTGTGTGATGGAGAATGAATTGTATCTCTTTGTTTTCTGCTATCCCTGATACACTTCCTATAGCTAAAATTGTGGTGCAACTGCAGCAGTCATTAAGAATGATAATGTAAGAAAGTGTTTATCAGTTCTGTCATTGCAGATGGACTGGAAGAGTGATTGCAAATTGAAATGACTTTGTAATGAAACCCGAGTTAGGGAAAGGAAAAAAAAAAAGAAGAATATTAATTTTTCTGAAATTAGCAGAAAGAATAACACGTGGAGGAAAGATTTATCACTGTGTCAGGGAGGAGGTATGTGATTTATCTTTCCAATAATGGTTTGCATAACTTTGAAGGTGAAGACAGTTGATCTATCTTGATATTTTTCAAATCACATCTAGCAAGTTAAATGACTTTATTTGTGTCTCTAAAATGAAAGCTAATCTACCATAAGCATGCTCAGGAGCTCATCTCTTGGCAGCTACCCAGGGTCAGGGCCCATCCTCTGGTACAGAGGGAAAGCAGCATAGCACGGGCCACCTCTGCACAAATAAACTCACTTTTAAAAGCAGGCTGACCTCTGCACTGACCTCACTGGTGACATCTCACCTGTGGGAACAGTCACTGACAATGCCATTCCCTGAGCCAGGCACCATCTAGACTAAAATGGAGCATGCAAAAGCATGACAGAATGGGACCTCATAGCTCCAGGTTTTAGCCCTCCCTGCCCTAATACCGGCCAGGTAGGAACTTCTCATTAGATGTAAGGGACACCTAGAATCCCCCTCAGAGCCCTTCTCATACAAGTAGAGGGGCTGCTCTTCATGCATAAATTTCTGTTAGACCCAGCAGTGAGTCCATCTGGTCAGCACTCATCCCACGAACTCCCCATTGACAAATGAGCCTTGGTACCTGAGGTATGTATACACTGTGGCTGAAAGAGACAGTCCTTTTCCTGCCCAGCAACAGGAGATGTTTCCTCAGGATGAAAAGAACCCCTAAAGACTGCTGTGTGCAGGCACACCCATGCACATGCATTGCATGGACATTTGCTTCATGCCACAGACTGGGGCTTTTTCGACACTGAAGCATCTGCTGAATTGGTTTTCAGAGACCTTCAGGATTAGGCATGAATGAGGAGAAACAGATGGGAAAGAGGAGAGACTAGAGTATATAGGAGAAAAAGCTTACAAAATACAGACAGAGAGTGGTAGAAATTAGGGAAACAAAGCACACATACAATGCAATCACTCATTAGAACAGAGCCCTGATCAAACTTTAAATGCTCCATTTTGAATTCTGGAACTAGAAGAGGAGTAATAAATGACATGGAAGTAAAAACTCCAGGCACTGCTGTGCACGTGAAACAGCCCAGTAACCTGCAACCCCTACCAGCAGTGCAGAGACAAAAGATATTAACATGCATAATAGATCTGGAGAGTGACGATTGAAATACATGGCACGGGGCGGGGGGGGAAGATTATTCTGTAGCAGAACTAACGCCTCCAAGAGTAGACTCTTGCCTCCTTATTCACAAAAGCAGTAGGAAACAAGGGGGTTGTTCTTATGGGAAAGAAGCCAGGAGCAGAGCTGCCGTTGGCTTCAGTGGCAGTGATGTGTGCCTTTAATCCAGATCCACAGACGATGGGGGCAGAGAAACCATCAAATCATTCCAGCAGAGATCCAAGAGGTCATAGAGCACCTTGCCCCATTTACTCTGCTTCTTAGCTACCTCGAGCTCTTCTTCAACCAAAGCTCAAGATGTGTTACACATTTCTAGCTTTTTGTTTATTAAAGGAAAAAAAAATGAATAACCAGCCAGTAGTGAACCATCCTAATGCCAGGTTCCTCAGCTGCTGCTCTATCCAGTGTTCCTGCTGCTGTGCTGAGCCCTTGGTTGATATCTTGGCTATCTTGATAGCCAAGAATTATGGTGGTGGGGTGAAGCCCTCAGGCCGTCAGCATGAGCTATTTCTGGTGCCAACTTGAACTCATCTCCATTGTCTTCTAAACTGTAGCTGCTGATCCATATTCCTGTGGAGAATGGCAGAGCAGCAGGTGTAAAAGCTTTGCCTGCCCCAGAATCCACGCAGATGTATTTCCAAGAGCAGCAGGCTTCAAACCAGATTCAAGCACCTCATGTTGCAGTGCCATGAGAGCATCATGACAATTCTGGGTGCTGAAGCACTTAGAGTCTGGTTTAGTTGATTCCTGACTACTGCATGGTTCCTGCATGTTGTTAAACCAGTGGTGGATAAAAGGAGCAGGAGGTACCATCTTTTGTACTGCTGCAGGGAGATGGCACCTAAAGCAGGGCATTAAATTCTGGGTACCTCATTGCCAGGGAGATGCAGACAAATTGGAAGAAATTCGTAGAAGAGCAATAAAAATGATGAAGGTTCTGAAGAGACTGAGTTAAGAGTGAAGATTAAAGGATCTTAATATGTACTGGCTGGGTAAGTGATGACTAAGGAAACAATGCCCTTCAGCAAGCACTTGGAGGGCAGAAGTATCACAAATTCAAAGGTATTCTTTAGGGTGCTGAAGGACTTACAAGGTGGGGTAAAAGGATGGCATTAGGCAAAGGGAAACTGGCTCTTGGCATACATCCTGAAAGTCCAGCAGATCATTTAGGAGAAACCAAACTGACAAATTCAACTAATCATGTTTCAGTATTAATTGTTGCCTATTATAGCGGGGAGGAAGAAAGGCAAAAAGCATTGTCTTTGATTAAAACCTGAGCAAGGCCTCCCGAGCACACTCTAAGGATGAGCATGCTGAGAAGAATAATCCCCAGCCCGAGTGGAGAAAGCGGCACAAAGGCTTTGCAGGTGTTTAGTGGTTGATCTACCCTTCCCTGAGAGCCAGAGGATGCATAAGACATGAAACCAGGACTCTGTATTTCAGGAGTGTGTCTGTTGCCAGGATACCATGGGCAAAATAAAAGTAATAATGCTTTTCTTTAAAGCATTTCATTAATCCCAGTATTGTGATGGAAGAACAAATAACTAAGGAGAGCAAATCTTCCTACTATCTTCTCACAGCACCGGCTCAGAGTCCAGCCTTAGAGTTGGAAGAGCCGAAAGAGTCTCTACAGATGTAGGGTGGCTGCACAGCAAACCCCAGCCTGAGGTAGAACGCAACCGGATTCATCCGCGGGACTGAACGGCTGCGTGAGATTGAGTTTGCTCTGCCCGTGCTCAGCAGGGCAGCTCAGCAGCGGCTCGGCAGTGCAGGTCCCGGAGCTGCTGAGCACGGCACATCTATCACCTGGTGGTTTGTCAGACTTACTGCACGGAAACTCCCAGCTGAATTTATAGGTACCCAACCCGTAAATCATCTGCTTCCAGTTCCAGGCACCCCTGTGGGCAGAGGGGGAATCTTGAACCTTCTCGCTCAGGGGAGCTCATGGCAAAAGTTTGACAGAGGCCTTTTTTGGGAAGTTTTTGTTGTTTCTTGTCACGATCCACATCTGTTTCTGCTGTGATTGCAATCCATTGCAAGAGTCTCTCTTCATGCTGGTACTCTGCAGCAACAGCCCCTGAGAAAGGCTTTGGAAAGCTCTGGCTGGTGATGGGAGGTTGTGCGAAAAGGGCTCCTCCAAAGCAGCAGGAGTGGAAAGCAGGAGTCTCCTGGATGCTGGCAGGCAATGAACTTCTACTTCTGCTTTTTCAGTTGTTGTGGAGGGAGCACAAAGCAGAAACATCTGCATTTCCAACCTTTCTTCGTGGCAGTACCTAAAGATGCTGCTGCTGTAACAGGCAGGAGGAGGAAGAGCAGCCCATCTCCCTGGGTCAGCATCCCCTCACGGCGGTGCTCTGAGGACACAGGATGATTTATCCCAGTTCAGTCTGGCTGTGAATGCGCAGTTCTGCTGCTGTCAAACCCAGACATCCAACCTCTGCAACACATTTCTGCCCCAAACTCTGGTCACCAGCAATAAGGAGTGATGCCCTGCACACAGAAGTCTCCCTTCTGATTCACACATTTGCCCTGCTAGTTGTGTGCCTGCTTTTCAACACTGCTAAAGGGCTCTCTCATTTCTTAACTAGGTAAGCCCACTAAGACACAGGCCAATTTGCTTTAACAGAGAGATCAGAGTCATAGAATCAACCAGGTTGGAAGAAACCTCCAACCTCCAAACTCATCCAGTCCAACCTAGCACCCAGCCCTATCCAGTCAACCAGACCATGGCACTAAGTGCCTCATGGTCCCTCCTAAGCTGCAAAGTGACCACAGCAACTAGCAGAAATCAGAATCTCAGGGGTGGAAGCCAGAAGCTTTCAGACGATGAAAACCAACCTGTCAGAGGAAGTTTTACTATCGTAAGCAGACTGACATCTTCCTGGATGGAGAGCATTTCCTGCTCGTTCCCTCCTTGAGCATCTGGAATCATAAAAAGTCCAGTCTTAGTTTTCAGATGTTTTGAGACAATGTATTCTGTTTCTCTGACTATCATTGCTCATGGTACTACAATTAATTCCCTGACAGAGATTTATTGTGCCACAAAATGTTGTCTTTCCTCCCCACCTCCCCAGGTAATGTTGGAGATAGCTTGTTAGTGTCCATGAGAGGGGCAGACACAATCTCTATGGGGTGCCTGGGCTACTCTGTTTAGATACAGCCATCGAGGTATTTCCTGCTGCTGACAGCTGGTGAGGAGCAATGTGAACACAGACTTTCCCAGGAAATAAAGATCTTGCCTTTTGTGACAGCTTCTTCAAATTAAAAAAGGAAGAGCATATAATTATGCAGAAATCTGGCTAAGCATAATTGCTATTCAGAGCATCCCAGGAGGCCTGGAGAGGCCTTAGAGGGCAGCACATTTAACCTAGAGCAGAAACATTGAGTATGTGGGAATGCTTCACACTGCAGCTTTCACCTAGTTGGGGGTTTTGTTCTGTGGGTTTTTTTAGGTAAAAACTAGGTGAGATTCAGATGTGCTCTGAGTAGAGACAGATGCACTGTGCTGCAGGAAATTCGAGCATGGGTGGTTTCTAAAGTCAGTCTCTCAGCTATTCAAACATGGTCCTACAGGTGTACAATTGGCCATTTGAAAGCCTTAAACTGTTTGGCTCCCAGTCAGAGCTGTGCCACTGGAAAGCTTCTGGTTTGCATTTTGCTGTTATGTCACATGTGGTTCCACTTCCAAACAGATTCCCACAGATCTGTCTGAGTTTTAGATGCTTCTGAACGTTCTAATCCAAGATGGTCTTGATCACGAAAGGAAATGCTAAAATACAGTGTTTGTTGCTCCTTCCCAGTTAGCTCTTGCTTCATCACCTCCACTTCTTAGAAATTATTTGCTGGATGTTAAACATGAGGATTTAAGCCCAAATGTGGGTTCACTTAAGTGTTATGAGGAAAAGAGCAAGTCTGTGCTCACAAACCTGGGCCACCCATGGACAGCCTCAGCCACACAACAGTGCTTGCAAGCATTGCATTAAACCTTCACATTGATGTCTAAAGCATCAGGAGAATGGAGACAGACTCTTCTAAATGGTGTCCAGTGACACAGCAAGGGGTAATGGACAAAAACTGCAACACAGAAGTTTCCATGTAAACATTAGGAAGAAGTTCTTCACTTTGAAGCTGGCAGAGCACTGGAGCAGGTGGTGGAGTCTCTGTTGCTGGAGACATTCAGCCCCTGTCCATGTTGCTGTGTGATTTATACTGTGTGATCCTGCTGTAGAATGGCAGTTGGGCTGGATGGTCTTCAGCTTCTTCAGCTGTCCCTTCAGTCCCTTCAGTGATCCTGTCAGACATCACATGCGTCACAGGAGCTGTGCATCTCTCACCTGGGTAACTAAGCAGAGTGTGCATTTACAAGTGCATATCTACACCAGTATGTGTGTGCGGCTGAGAGTGGATCTTGCACTGACATTGGCTACAAGACTTTGGCTTCTTAGCCACTGTTTGTGCTGTTGGCATTTCTGAAGTGGACCAGGCCAGTACATGCTGCATATGCTCTGCAAAGTATGCAGCTGAGAGCCTGCCTTGCTCCAGCAATGGAGACGGGGAGGTGTATAAGCAAAGCGTCTCCTTGGGTTGACCCTGACTATCCCCACCACCATTTGGGATGTTGGTTCCACCTAAACACCATTTCATAGAATCATAGAATCATTTTGGTTGGAAAACAGCTTTAAGATCAAGTCCAACCATTCTCTAACTCTACCAAGGCTACTGCTAAACCTTGTCACTCAGCACCACATCTCTGCATCTTTTAAACATCTCTGGAGATGGGGATTCAACTACCCCCTCTGGGGAGCCTGTTCCAGTGTCTGGGAACCCTTTCAGCAAATAATTTTCTTTTAATAACCAATCTAAACCTTCTCTGGTGCACCTCGAGGCCATTTCTTCTCATCCTGTCACTTGTTACTAGGGAGAAGAGACTGACACCCACTTGGCTCCAATCTCCTCTCAGGGAGCTGCAGAGAGCAATGAGGTCTCCTCTCAGCCTCCTCTTCTCCAGACTAAACATCCTCAACTCCCTCAGCTGCTCCTCCCCAACTCTGTTCTCCAGAGTCTTTACCAGTTTTGTTGTCCTTCTCTCGACCTCCTCCAGCCCCTCAGTGTCTTTCTTGGAGTGAGGGGCCCAAAGCTGATGCCAGTACTCGAGGTGTAGTCTCACCAGTGCCCAGTGCAGGGGGACAATGATGTCCCTGGTCCCGCTGGCCACACTGTTCTCCTGGGACAGCTCGGATTTGTGTGTAAGGCGGCTCGGGAGAGCCCCATCGTCCTTCCAAAACCTCCTAAGCAATCCCAGCTGGCAGCTGATGCCCGGCGGGGACCCCACAGTCCGTGCGGGCTCCGCGTCCTTTCGCCTATGGAGTCACCGGCAGCTCTGCCGCGCCCTCCCCCCACAGCTTCGTCCCGCCCAGGGGCTGCTGCTGGGGACCCCCCGCCTTGCGTAGCCGGAGAGGCCGAGCCGAGCGGCATCCACCGCCTCCCGGGCTGCGCAGCGCGGGGCTGCTCCCTCCCTCCTTCTCTCCCTCCTCCTTCCTCCTCCTCCGCCCCCCCGCAGGGCAGAGCCGGCGGAGGCGGCGGGAGCGGATGGGAGGACGAAGCAGCGCGGAGCGGGGCAGAGCCGGCTGGAGGTCAGTGCTCGGGGTGGGGAAGGGTCCCCGCGGGCGGCAGCTCCCCGAGTTCGGAGGCGGCGGGACTTTGCGGGAAGTTAGGCGGCCGAGTCCGCACCGCCGGGGAGTGCGGCTGGGAACGGAACAACGGATACTGAGGGGTGGCCCCGGGGGCCCCGTCAGGCCGTCTCTGGAAGTGGGGAGCATCTCCGGCTGTCCCTCCCCTACTCCACGGTGAAGGCTGAAGGTGCCTCCCCAGCAAACAAGGGAGTCGTGAGTATCCCCTTCATCCTTTTCCCCTCCTGGGGCACATCGAGACATCCCCCGTGTGTGGCATTCCACAGGAGCAGCATCCCCCAGGAGCAGCATCTCCCGGGATGCAGCATCTCCCGGGTGGGGCATCCCCTCGCGCTTAGCAGCAGGGTGAGGGGAGAGGTGGTGGTGGGCGACACTTCTTTTAAACCGTGCCCCGGAGCGGGTTAGTGCTGCGGAGAGGATGGAATGACGACAAAAGATAATGCAGTTTGCTGTCACCTCGCCGGGCTGCCTGTGTTGGGCAGATCCCTGTCGCCTGCCTGGAGACCTGCTCATTGGCTAATTCTGCTGCTCCTACTGGGGTTTGGCAGACGAGACACCTGGAAAGTGGCTTTCTCTGAAAGATTCATTTGGTTTCCGCAGCGCATCCTACCTAGAATGAAGCCGTGGATGGATGTTGCCATTCACTGGTGCATATTTTTAGATGAAGAGGGATATTTCTTAAATGCAAGCTGTTGGCTGTTAAAAATAGCTTCAGAGCAGGCTTTTGCTGGGAATGCAGGCAAGGTTCAGTGAGGGGTTATTATGGTTAGAGGCTGTTAAGCAACAATTCACAGCTGAACCTTGGTGGTGTCACATATGGGTTCGTGTGTGTGTGGTTTGTTTCTCTGCTGCTTCATTGTAGTACTCCAGCCCTACTCTGCAGTGGCTTGACTTGGAGGCAGCTTGGTTTGTAGGCTGATGGAATAGAGGATGGTGCATCTAAACACCTTCCGAAACTCTCAGGCGTGGAAATGTTGCTCGGTTGAGTTTTTTTTGTTGTATGGTTCTATGGCCGAAAGTTTTCTTTATACTGCTCTGCTTGCACAGACATCAGACTGGTGTCACCTCTTGAACTGTGGGCCAGAGCAAAAGATCAGTATCGTCTCCTGCAGAACAAACAGGTGCCTTTTGTGTTCTGTGGCTAAGTGTGGCTAAAACAAAGCAGCAGTGAGGTCAGCCGAGCAGATCTGCAGAATAAAACTCGCGGTTTGCTGGCACTGCTCAGAAGAGTCAATACTTCAGGTTTGACTGAAAATCCTCTGTGCTTGTTTGTGTAAACAAAAGCCCAATTGAGCAGCACTGCACTTGATACTGGCGGGAGACTGCTTGATCTCGGCGAAAAGGGGCATTTCCGCCGAGAGGAGGTCAGCACAGAGGCAGGAGCCTCAGAAACATTTGCGTTTCTGTGCCGTTTGTGCTCGCTGATTTATGTCTGTCAGAGACAGACACACCCACTTGTACTGCACGCAGGCAGCCACGAACGGCAAATGCTAGAGGAGTAGCTGTCTGGGAGCCTTTTTGTGCCAGTGATTAAAATGTTGTCGCATGTCTCTTGCCCTGGGAGCTGTGCTGATGCTGCTGCTGGTGCCATTTCACTCTTGGGCATTGAGTCAAAGGCTTCATCTGGCTCTTTACAAGCCAAAAGAAAGAAAATCAATTTGAATGCAGAAAAGGGAAAACTACTTGTGTGAAGGGTTTGTAGTGAGACTACCTTTCTTCTTCTTTCTTCTTCTTCTCCTTCTCCTTCCCCTCCTTCTCCTTCTCCTTCTTCTCCTTCTTCTCCTCCTTCTCCTTCTTCTCCTCCATCTCCTTCTTCTCCTCCTTCTTCTCCTTCTCCTTCTTCTTCTTCTCCTTCTCCTTCTTCTTCTTTTTTCCCCCCTGAAATCAGTAAGAAGGTAGTTTTGTGGTTCAGATTTTGTAACAGGAGAACTAATCTCAAATCCAGGAGCATGATGAAGCAGTGGAGATTTGCATGACAAAACACTCAATTCCAGTGATGCGACTGAAGCCAGCAATGGATTTTATCTTCTCTGCTGAACTAAAAGTAGATGTCTGTGTGAATGAGGAGGCTAAGGCAAACTCTAATGTTTATTCCGTGTGGTTCAGGTGAAAAGATGGAGTTATCTCACCTGCTAGGGAGATAGTAAGCAAGGCTGGGATTATGTAGGCATCACCACAAGGCTGCAAGTTACTGCTTCTATTTTAACATTGTTTTAAGCAACCTGCAGCAGGAGCACTGAGCATCAGGAGTTTGAGCGGGCAGAGGTTCTGCTGGCAGCCTAGATGATTGCAGGTTTAAAGATGGGCTGTGTCCCACGGCTGAAGTGTCTCTCTGAATACCAGCTTATATTTCAGATCAAGTTCTCAGGTGGAAGACAGCAAGGGACCTTGAAGATCATCTAAGTTCACAAGGTATTGCTAACTTGGTACTGCAGTTCCTCCACCGCCCACTCCTTCCTGGGAAGGGAATCTTTCTTGGCTGCTCTGCCTGCTGTGCTTCCTCCCGTGTTCAAGAAGCTGTATCTCATCTGTGTTACCACTGTGTTCCAGTACACTCCAAAGATAAGCCAGCAGCAGGGGGCTAGTCTTGTAGGAAAAGCATATTGATTTGGGAAGCCAGAACATTGAGCTGTGTTTCTGCTTCAGCGGACACATTGCTGCTCAGGTGAAGAAAGCCGTGCCTTAGGCAGGGCCCAGTATGCTCTCTCACCCTTCTAACTCTCAATTACTCTTCCTGTATCCTCAAAGGTTATGAATCCTGCAATCAGCCACTCCAAGGACGTTTGCTGTTAAATCACTCAGTGCCACTCTGGGCATTTGTTTCCAGTGTCGTACAGAGTTTGCAGCAGCTGTAGCCTGATTTGATCGAGGCTCCTTAGCTGTTCTCCTTAGGCTTCAATTCCTCCCTTAACCCATCTATTTTCCTCTGTAGCTTGCACAGAGGGACACCTCTGAATTCCCACCGTGTTCCTTGGCTGGAATTGCGTTGCTTAGCTGGAAGAATCCAAAGTGCTGTGGAAAATCAGGGCAGATCTCCCATAATGATGTTATTTTACAGCTTTCCCCTACCTACACGTTGGTATTTCTTATTTATTTGTGCTTTTTAGTGAAGTGCACTGTTTTTCTTACTGCCAAAGCCTGCTGCCAGATTTGGTCTAAATGCAGCTATTCACATCAGGGAAGGGATCTGTAAGCTTCTACGAGCCCTTATCTCCCAGCAGCCTGAACTGCACCCTTCTGTCTCCCCACTTCTGCCACAGCTTCACCCAAATGAGCTCAGTACCTATGGCAATGCTGAGCTGTTCCCTGAAAGGTAAGGCTGTGCTTGCATCTGGCAGCAAGTGTGCTGCCCAGCCACGCTGCCCATCTGTGCCTGCCACCTCTGGGTTTGTTTCCCGGGCTGAAGGCACGGTTACAGTTCTGTCCTGATGGCTGGGCTTGGGTTTTCCATGCAAGGGAGACAGGAAAGCTCCAGAGGAGCTGGCGTGCGGCAGGCAGGCTGCAATGGGAGCTCTGTAATCCTTTCATCACACAGCTGTGCCTGACAAGCCACCAAACAGCACTTCAGGGCCAAGCAGTTAATGGAGCTTTGCTGTGGAATATTTATTAATTCATGTTACACCTGGTTGGCAGCAGCTGTTGGACGTGGCTTGTGAGCACTTGCTTTAAGGAGTGTGGTATCCTCTGCAGGAGCTGATCAGCTGATGTGGCTGATACCTTGCAAGAAAAAACAGAAAGGAAAGTGATGTCCAGGCAGGTACTGATGGCTGATGGCAACAGGGTAGCTGTGGTGGTGGTAAGAGACCAGATGTGACAATGAGTGGGAGTAGGAGTGAGTGGTCTGTGGCAGGCTCTGTCCCAGGGCCCTCCCTCTGTCCTCCTATGCTGATATGCCAGCCCCAACCCATTGCCCTGCCTCTTCCCATTGCCAGCTCCAGCTTATTAAAATTCCCACAACAACCTGAACTGGCTGGAAAGTTATGCTTTATATGCTTTGCAAATGCTCAAGTGGCAAGCCTGCAGATTCCTTATGAACATGCCAGAGTTATCTCCTGCTCTGGAGGTAGCCAAAACAAGCCTGGACAGGATCCTGTGCAGCCTGCTCTGGTTGAATCTGCTTTAGCAGGGGGGTTGGACTAGGTGATCTCTAGAGGTCCCATCCAACCCCCATCTTGCTGGGATTCTGTGACATGAGCCCAGCTCCAGAACTATTTGTGGAGCTCCTGGTGCAGCAAGCCTTCCTCTCTGGGTCTGCAGAAAGGAGTTAAAGCCCCTGCAGCATCAGGGAGGGTGGAAGGCACTTGGGTGCCAAGCTGCCCGCCCTCTGTATTCTGGTGTGCCCTTGAAATACACTCAATTCTATAAGCTAATGGGGTGATGGAGAGGTAGGAAGTGACTCAGGCCCTTAATCTTTTATATACTCTGTACTACTAAATGCACACTTCCTGTTCTGGAGCTTAAAGCACCTTAGAATCATGGAACAGTTTGGAAGGGACCTGCAGTCAGCAGAGACGTCTTCAACTAGAGCAGGTTGCTCAGAACCCCAGACAGCCTGACCTGGAATGGTTTCAGCCATGGGGCATGTCCCACCTCTGCCAGCATTTCACCACCCTCAGCCTAACAACTTTTTCTTCTATGTAGCCTAAATTTTCACTGCTTTAGTTTGAAACCATCACCCCTTATCCTGTCAGAAAAGGCCCTGATAAAAGCAGTGTCCCCATGTTTCCTCTAGGCCTCCTTTATGTACTGAAAAGCCACCAGAAGGTCTCTCTGGAGACTTCTCCTCTCCAGGCTGAACACCTCCAACGCTCCCAGCCTGGCCTCTCAGCAGAGCCCTTCCAGCCCTCCAGCACTGCTGTGGCCTCCTCTGGCCCTGCTCTAGCAGGTCCCTGTCTGTGCTGTGCTGAGGACTCCAGAGCTGGCCCAGTGCTGCAGGGGGGTCTCAGCTGAGCACAGCAGAGGGGCAGAGTCCAGAGCCAGCTGCCTATGATGCTGGGGGTCAGCCCAGGGCACGGCTGGGGCTGGGCTGTGGGTGCACGTTGCCAGCTCATGGGCAGCTTCTCACCCACCAGCAGCCTCAAGTCTTCTCCCCAGAGCTGTTCTCTGGTGTGTGCTCGTTGAGGTGCCATTGCTTGGACTCATCAGAGCACACTTCACTTCATAAGTGAGTGGTTTTTCATGCCAGCTCTGTCCCCCAAGTAGGCTGTTCCCCACTGTACAAGGTGTGGATCTGCACCTAAAGAGCAAAATACTAAACCTGACATTTTTCATTTGCTTCATGCCTTCCAGAAGGGAAAAACACATTTCAGGAGGAGATGTTTCTCCTGTAAAACACCCTTGGTGTTGAGTGTGGGTGAATGCACCCTGTCATCTTACCATAAATTTAGAAGAACTGATGAGACAGGAAAAGACTTTTGTATTATGATGATTATTATTTTGCACATATGGGTGCATTGCTTAAATCTGCCAGGTTTCAGTTAGTCCTGGTAACTTCTCAGGTTCTCATGGCATAGAGGGAAGGACATTTCTTCCAAGTAACCACAGCCACTACCTTACAGGTGAGCTTTCACTGGAGACACCTGTGAGGTCAAACAAGAGTGAAGATAATCTGTAAGGTTCAAAGATGAACTGAGGAAACAAGATGAGGCTGCTCTGAGAAAGTGCAAACTTTGGTAAGATACCTAGGAAAAACAATACAGATTTATCTGCAGCTTGTGTACTTAGGGGATGGATGAAGCCAGCTATATGGCAGTGTTGGAAGCTTGCTACAGACGAGGGCAAGTTTGCAGTACTCTCATTTACGATGACAATGCCCTTGAGTGCTCTCTATGCCCAGGTATAGTTCAAGTTGTGGAGCTGCATGGGGAGTGAGGCTCTGAAGTACTGTTCTGTGGGTGGAGCACCAAATTAGTAGTGAGAAAGGCCAACAGAAATCATGATTCTGGGAGGCTTTGCAGATGATGTGAAGAAAGTGTGAGCACCTGGTGTTACCCTAACTGTCCCTGGCCAGGGCAGGATGGTCTTTGAGGACCAGAAATTGTTCACCCAGGGAAGGAGAAGGACTTGTGGCTGCAGTCAAGAGGTCAGGATGTGCAAAGCTGGGGGTGGGAGGGAAAGGAGAAGGATAGTTGAACAGATTGCTAGCAATGGATGCCATGATGAGCTGAGGGTGCCTCAGGATCAGACTCTCCACAGAAAATCCTCATCTCCCAGAATGTCTTCAACAGGTCCTGAAAGCAAGTCCATCAAATGCCATATCTATTATTCCTTTCCAACCTCTTTGATTTCGGCTGCTGCTTAGTTGAGACATTTGCCTCCTGGCCGAGCTGTGTAGCTGTTAAACAAACAGATAGGGTTAATGTTAGGTGAGTTAGATGGGCAATTAACCTGAATTCTCTGGGATTTTCAGGGAAGGCTCTGAGAGCTCAGCTGTTGGTAGGTTGTTTTCATCATGGTAAGTGAGAAGTTGTGCTCCTCTTCTGTTTTCAGTCTCAGGTTAGTGTGCTGTAGCACTGCTGCTGTGCAGTTCATCCTTCTGTCTTGGTCGCCCAAACATGAAGAAATTTCCTGGGGCCATCTGTGGGAGGGAGTTTGACTGCTGCTGTGTTGAAGTGGAGGAGGAGCAGGTTGCATGTGGACATCAGGTTTGGAGCCCACACAGAGCTGATGTCAGTTCGCTCATGAAGGAAGAAGGCTGACACTGAGGTTGTGCTTTAGTATCAGGGTCTCTTGGCTTGCTTCCTGGCTCCCTTGAAGCTCTAGCCTGGGATTAAGCTGAGACCACTGGGTTTGAACTGCAGCTACTGCAAGTGCAGAGCTCAGATAAAAAGACTGGGTCAAAGCAGTGCTGTTCACCAAAGGTTACTGGCATGAACTGCCACACGAGACACAGTGGCAGTCTCCATTTGAAAAGACAAAAACCATGTCCTGGAGCACTTCGGCACTGAGGGCTGCAGCTGTATGCCCTGAGCAGTGCATCGGAGCCATCCATAACATCAATAATTTAGCTGGGAAGTGTCGTAAATTACAGAGCTATGAAAACAGCATCTCAGGGTGAGGATTAACTTGCCTGAGGACCAGATAAGGATAAATCAGAATGAAACCACTGTGGCTCTTGAAATTTAGTATTAGAATTACTTTGCAAAGCTATTTATGCCATCTTTAAAACAGTTTCAACAAGAGATGAGATGTGAGAGGTGAGCAGAAGAGAGTGGTGGGACCTAAGCTCATCTCTGATTATAGGAGAGAAACTCCATTCGACCAGCATCAGGCTATTTGAAATACTGAAGGGCCTAACTCTTTAGAGAAGACTTTTGAACATTGATAAGGAGACCAACAAAGTTAAAAATAAAGGCCACAATAGAATGGAACAGGCATTGGCAGCCACAGAAATGCCATGAGCACTTCTCCTGTGCTAGGTACATCAAGAGTAACTCAGCTCTTCGTTTTCACTGGTTAAAGGGGGAGCAGAATCTGACTGCTCCAAACTGTGGGAACCGAAGCTGTTTTCTGGTTGTTTTGCTTCTCCTCCTCCTCAGGTCTTCCATGGTGAGGCCACATGTGCAGTACTGGGTCCAGCTCTGGGCTCCCCAGTTCAAGACAGACAGGGAACTACTGGAGAGAGTCCAGTGGAGGGTTATGAAGATGATGAGGGGCCTGGAGCATCTCTGACAAGGGAGGCTGAGGGACCTCGGGCTGTTTAGGTTGGAGAAGACTGAGAGGGGATCAGAGAAGCTCAGAGTCCCCTTCTGCATGCAGTATGTGGCTGCAGTGGCAGGACTGGTAAAGCCAAGCAGCGGTTGGCTGCAACTTGGCAGTGAGTAGCTTTTAGCTCAAGTCTCCATTCATTGTTTTAACAACCTCCCCCCAGGAATTCAGTAACTCTTTGAGTAAAATTTACATCTTAGATGGTTTCAAAGCACCTGCTGCTTAGTTGTGTATGCAGCTTTACAAACTGAGTATCCTTGCTTGGTGTCTCAGGCAGAATGCTGCAGTCACTCCTTTTGGTGTGCTACTGGAGAATGCATACGAAGCTGCTGCTGGGTTTTGATAGCTTTTTCTTTTCATGGTACCATTAAGTGGGTGTAGTAATCTATCCAGTTTGCAATGTTTATTTTTACCTTGCTCTGCTGGTACATTGGATGGTAGATAAAAAGTAATGTCAAAAGGGAGTTAATGTAAACATTAGCAGTGGCTTTGCTGGGCTGTTAACGGTCTCTGAGGCTTTTCAGTATCAGAAAGTGTGCTGAAGCTTTATGGCAATGTGTGCTTGTGTGTTTGCCTGTCACTGAGCCAAGAGTATCCCAGCTATGAGCACTGACGACTTGGACCTGAGGTATTTTAATGACCTTCTTTGTGCCTGTTTAAAGACAATAACTAATTCTGGAATAGCAGCTATCATTAAGCTGCATTTAACACAAACACTTGAGGGTCTCAACTGAGATCATGTAACTGCTGTGTGCACTCCCAGCAACAGTTTTCAGGGTGAACCTCTGGCTTCATTAAAGCCATGAAATGTCTTTCTGCTGATTCTATCATTCCAAGATTTAAACACAAAGGACCTCACAAAGTTTTATCCTTGACGAGTGCCTGGAGCTGAAGCTGTTCTGCTGTGTGTTTCTGTGCATGTGTCCTTCAGCTCAGCCAGAAAGTCTTGCGGTGCAGGTAACACCTGGTGGCGATGAGGAAACGTGCACAGGAAATGCTGTGTCTCTCTGCAGTAGCCATCCATAGCTGTGGCGTCCCAGGGGTCCCCTTGTGCTGAGACACTGCAGATGCGTGCCCCTTGCAGCTCTAAGGGAAGCTGACTGTGCAGGTGGACATTCCTGTTTAGGACACCTCATAGAGTCAAAGAATTGTTTGGGTTGGAAAAGACCTTTGAGGCCACTGAGCCCAGCCGTGAACCCAGAGCTGCCAGGTCACCACTAGTCCACATCCTTCAGCACCACATCTACACGGCTCAGGAATCCCTCTGGGACTCCACCGCTGCCCCGGGCAGCCTATCCGGTGCTTGGCAACCCTTTGGGGGAAGACGTTTTTCCTGCTATTGAACTTAAGCCTTCCCTGGCACAGCTCGAGGCCATTTCCTCCTGTCCTGTCCCTTGTTAGTACCTGGAACTGCAAAGCCGTGGGAAGCACCAGAGCCAAACTCTAAAGCAGTATTGCACGGCTGCATTGCTTGGGGCAGAGGCTGGGCAGACTTTGGCACCACGAGCAGCCTTCAGGTGTGGCTTAAGGGACATTTTTAGCTTTGTCCTTTTGGCATTAAGGTTTGGTGTTTTTTTTGCGTGGCAATTGAATAGGAGGAAGGAATCAATTTGATGTGGCGATGTCAGCCTGAAGATGAAGTTCCTCCTAGCACCTCCTTGGAAGAAGTCTCCATGGCTCTGGATTTAGCCTGCCATCCACTTGATTTTTACAGAGATATTTTTGAACTTCCTCTGCTGATAAATATTTAGACTCTGCTTATATTTCCTCTCCATAAATAGTTATTACTGAGGAAAATGATGTTACCAGCCCTGGAATTGCAGGGCCAGCAGCGTTGTAATTGTACCCGTGGCTGACTGACAGCACACTGGGACGCTTACAGCTTTCTACAAGAGAACTTCATTTCTGGGCTCTAGGAGTTGCAAGGGGAGCAGAAATTGCTTTCTGCCTGGAGTGCAGCCTCAGGCTCTGGAGGCTTGGCTGGATTAGATGTGACCATCTCTGGGAATCAATAGACTCTGTAGAGTGGAAAGGCTGTTTGTGAAAGTTTTAATGACCAGGATGCTGCTAAGCTCAGAGTGGAAATTGCAGCCACTTCTTTTTTTGGTTAAATTAAAATCTAGTCAAAAACAGGTCCAAGAAGCCTGGCTGCTATTAATGACTTTGAGCACTTGAAGGGTTTCTTCTGCATAGTGCTGAGCAGCCTTTTTTTTCATCCTGGCTGCCTGATTCTCACTGGTGTTGCCCAGCTAGGTGTTAGCGCTGCTTTGCCATGCCTTGCTAATTCCCTCCTGGAGCAATGCTTTTCCTGACGTGAAGGTAACAATCCCACTTTAATTAGATAACAACAGCAGTCACCATGCGTGTCCAGGAGTCTCACAGAATCAGTCAGGTTGGAAAAGACCTCTAGGATCATCCAGACTGACTGTCAACCCAGAACCACCATGGCCACTAAACTGTGTCCCCAAGTGGCGTATCTACACATTGTTTGAACACTTCCAGGGATGGTGACTCCACCACCTCCCTGGGCAGCCTCTTCCAATGCCTGACCACTCTTTCCAATATCCAACCTAACCCACCCCTGGTGCAGCTGGAGGTCATTTCAGCTCACACTTATTGCTGGTTACTTGGGGGAAGAGGCTGACTCCCACCTTGTTACAACTTCCTTTCAGGGAGTCGCAGAGATCCCTAAGGGCTTCCCTCAGCCTCTTCTTCACACTAAACACCCTCAGGTCCCTCAGCTGCTCCTCCCCAGCCTTGTTCTCTGGCCCTTTGCTAGCTTTGTTGCTCTTCTCTGGACCTGCTCCAGCAACTCAGTGTCTTTTTTTTTTTGAGTGCGGGGTCAGAAGTGTGTGTGTCAAAATAAGTACAGAAAATAGCTGAAACGTTTTATTAAGGAGCAGGACACTCACGAGTGGAACCAAGAGCACGGGGAGGAGTTCTCTTGTTACACTGCTGCCTGTAGCCACCAGATGTCACTTCTTTTGTGCCACTGGCGTGTACGAGATCTGAAAGACAGCAACCTGCCCTAAGTGCCTCTGCTGCTGTTTGTATTCAGAATTGGCAACTGTCTTGCTCGATAAACATTTTCATCTCAAAATAGATCGTCTAGACTCGTTTCTCACACAGAAGACAGACCTGCATTTTTTATGAGCCTTAAATGTCAGCAGTGACATTTTGAAACTCACTTTAAGAAAATAATTAATAGGCCTCCCAAATGTTGAAAAGGATGAAAGGACATTTCACAGCAAGGACAGATCTATTATTATGAACTGTTCTATCGCCGAGGACTCTTCAGCCAGAGGCTTAAGTATCTCTTCATCTTCAGCCAAGTTAAAAGCAGTGAGGTGAGTCTTGCAGTCCTGCAGGGCTGAAAGCAAGGTGGGGAGGAGCACTTCTAAACCCACAGCACAGCCTCCGCTTACGGACTGCAGGACTTCATCCTCCAGATTTAAAGCCTTAAAAGAGGAGCATAAAGATAGCTAGGTAGGGGTGTAGCTGTGGCGTGGAAAGGAGCCCTTGATACCCAGCGCGGCGAGGAGGAGCAGCGCCAGTGGGGAGGATGAGCCAACTAATTGCTCAGCAGTGAGGGCGAGCCAGGGGTGGTGACCCGAGCCTGAAAACTGTCGGACCCTGCTCCCGGCACCAGAGATGCTGAACTGAAGGGTGCAGACTTTGCTCCGTGGTCACGTAAGCCTTGTGCTCATTTATTTTTTGCTCTGTGCTCAAAGGCAGCCTCAGAAAGGGGAAATTAAATTTTCTGGAGTTGAAGCAGAATGCCTGGAAAAGGAGGCAGTGATTAGTGGGGAGCCTCTCCCCAGCGGTAGCACTCGCCTCTGGTTCCGTGTTTCAGAGGTGCCTCCTATCTCAGATTTCAGTTTGGGATGGAGTCCTGCTCACTCTGTGCATCTCGTGTAGCTTGGCAGAGGTAAATGCATTGCTTCAAGTGAATGGTGTGCATTTACTTTCCAAATTACTCTCCTTCTGAGTCCTTGGGAGCAGCTGTTTTGAAAGACTACCTACCTTCATTTTTCACCCGTGGTGACAAATGAGCTCCAGCATTGCATTCAGTCTATGCAGACACAGCATATGACAGAGACAGTCCCCCTGTTGTCTTCTATGCCTGGGGGAAAGAGAGGTGAGCAAAACACTTCTTAGCTAAAAGGAATGGTGTTGTAAATGCAGAGAGTTACTGCTTTAGATGCTGGCATGGAAGCAGTTATGTTAATGAGGGCTCTAGTGCCCTGGCAGAGCTGTTTATGAGGCTGAGGGTTTCATTTCCTAGCTGCAGGTCTTGCACCATTGCTCCTGAAAGTGCCACCTGCCAGCTTTAGACCTGAACACTGCTTATTGCCACCACTGTACAGAGGGGTCTGGGATGGGGAGTGTCATGGCACTTGGAAGGGTTGGAAAAATTACCTTCTCTGTCTCCCAGGCTTATGGAAAGGCTGAAAATTGCCCCATTTGTTGTGACTGCTGAGGAGAGTCAGATGCAGCACTGTGATTTATCTAGAAACTGGACTGCTGATGACTTTTTGTCTTGTCCAGTACATCTCTGAATTTTGTTCAAAGCCTTCAGTCTCCATGAGATTGATTGTGAATGGTGACTTAGGAGATGAAGATTTTCCTTGGGCTTCTACCATTGTGTGCCCTATGGCAGCACAGGTAAGGCATGGCAGTGCTCTGGCATTCTGTCATCCCCGTGTTGAGAGGCGCTTCTGAAAAGCACTGTGATTGCTGCTGGCAGTTCCTCCAAGAAGGCTGCTGCTGCCCTGCCCCAAGGACCTGGTGCAGGTGGACCTTAGCCATGGTGAGGCACGTCTGAGAGCACTTCAGCATGCCACCAGTCTGCTGTGTGTGGCAGGAACACCTGTAGGGAGCCTGCTGCACTTCATTAGCTCTGCAGGCTGGATGGAGGCTTCCCTGTAACAGGACTAATGAAAAACCACAGAGGCTGTGTTCAAATGCTCCTCCTTGGAGAATGCATTTTGTCTGCTCCAGGTCTGTTCTGTTGGCCTAGCTTAGCCCTGCACAAGTAACCTGGAGGAGGACAAGTCAGAATAGCTCCAAAGTCAAGTTTTCATTCATATCTAATTCATTCATTCATATCTAATTTACAGCACTGAGCCATGCTACAAAGAAACCAAAGTGTATTATCAGCACAGAACTTCACTTTTCACTTCATGAGAAGAGCTGTGAAATGCTGAGGCTTTGGATTATTCCAAACTTCTGAACTCACCCAGTTTGATTATGAATGTTTTGGATGCTGAAAGCAGTGCCTGGACTTTGAACGTGCAAGAAAGCTGTAAATGGAATCAAATGGTCAGTGGTGAGACTCTCAGTTCTCTTGAACACCTGGCATGAATGGTTTTCTAGCACGCCTACTTTCTCCACATGCAGGGGAAGTGACTGCTGTGCAAGCAGCAGGACTGCTTCAGTTATTCACATAGCAGCTCGCATTTTTTCCACTAGAAAAAGTCTGCCCATCAGGGCCAGAGAGCTGATCCCTGGGGGCCTTCCCCTGTTGTGTATCTGACTCAAAGCTCTGCAAAACAGGACCTGCTCTGCTGAAGCACGTTGGAGATGCAGAGGGGGGTTGTCACAGTCGAGGTGCCAACTGCCCCCTGAAAGCATAAACAAAGAGATGAACTCATAGAGCCCAAGAGGCTGTGGATGTCTCTCTGGAAGTGTTCAGGGCTGGGCTGGATGGGGCTTTGACCATTCTGATCTGGTGCAAGTGTTCCTGCCCATAGCAGGAGGCTGGAACTGGCTGATCTTTAAGGTCCCTTCCAACCCAGTTTAGTGGTCATGGTAGTTGGGTTAGGCTTGGACTTGGTGATCTTGAAGACCTTTTCCAGCTGTGATGATTCTGTGACTCTGTAAACATCACATTGGCAAAGGGCGGAAGGTTTGCATGGGCAGAGTACCCCAGCAATCAGTGCTTAAAAATCCAACCAAAGCAGGTAGCCTGGGTGACAGTCTCACTGCCCAGCCACCTGCAGGCTGCCACAGCTGCACAGCAAGGCTGATGCATCGGTGCTGGGGTTGTGTCTGTGGAGGCTAGGGTGAGTTCGTAGAGCAGGGGCAGCTTTGTGTCTCATGGACCTCCACTTGTAGAGGAAATGACAAAGGGTGGAGGTATTGCAGTGCTGAAACTGCTCCTGCTGGGTGCTGAGTCTGACTCCTGAGGCTCTGGTGGAAAATGTGGCATTTTGTGGCAGGTTATTGCATGTTGCTGCTCTTAGCTGTGGGTGTAGGGTGATGGCTGTGGAAGACAATGACTGATTCAGCTCTTCTGGCAGCTGCTGGCTTCTATTCACACCCTGATGGAGGGTGGGAGGTGCTGAAGGATGCTGGGCACCTGCCAGCTCCTGCAGTGCCTCCTTTGGGTGACTGCTGAGAAAACCAAGGCCGAGTGGCACGGTTGGTAGGACAGGTGAATACAGAGCCATTCTCAGCTTTTGCTGGATTGGAGGCACCAGAAATGCCCTGGTCTGATGCCGTCAGCTGGACTGAGCTGCTGACTGGTACACCGCATCCGTGTACATCACTGCACATCATGGACATGTTTTATCTGTCACAAATGTGGCTGGGGTCTCACCTTTGTGCAAAGACCACTGCTCTTCTAGAGGCTTGTGAAGTCACTTGTTAGAGATTCAGGCATTTTCCTTGGTGGTTATGTTATCCTCTAGGGCTTGGGAGCCACCTCTTCAGCCCTGAGACATCCTGGGAAGCTTTTTATGTCAGTGTACTGCCAACTGCAGCGATATATGAAGGGGTTTCTAGTTCATATCACATAAAAATAACCTCCTCCCCCGAATTCATCTGTATGCTTGTGGTATCACCTCAGTCTCTTGTGTGTCTAGAAGCTTTGAATACATTAACAGCCTAGACCAAGGTGTTGCACTAATCTCAGGCAATCCAAGATTGGTGCCTGTGACTTGAGGTGGAGTAGGCACTGTTGGGAACAGGGGAATGTAGCAGACAGAAATGCATCTCGATACTTGGCAGGGATTTTTGCTGGAGATGCTTTTTGGTCTTTGTGAAGGATTGCGGAGATGCTTCTATATGTCTGCAGCACTTTATAATGTTCATGTTCTGTCTCAGATTTTCTGTTAGGAACTGAGCTTTTTGGGTTACAGTCAGCAGCCATGCATCTGCTTTGGCAAAGCTCTCTGCCAGCTGCAGCCAATGGAATTCGTCTGATTTTAGAAGGATACAAGCTAGAGGAGGGTGAATTTAGATTAGACCTTAGGAAGAAGTTCTTCACCATAAGGGTGGTGAGACACTGGGACAGGTTGCCCAGAGAGCTGGCGGAAGCCTCATCCCTGGACGTTTTTAAGTCCCAGCTGGATGTGGCTCTGGGCAACCTGATCTAGTGGAAAGTGTTCCTGCCCATGGCCGATCTTTGAGGTCCTTCCAGCCCTGACAGTTCTGTGATTCCATGAGTTTTCTTCTGTGCACTGGATCATAGAATCATAGAATCAATCAGGTTGGAAGAGACCTCCAAGATCATCCAGCCCAACCTAGCACCCAGCCCTGTCCAATCAACTAATGGTCATTTCAAAAAGTGGAACTGGAGCTTCAGAACTGATGTTGATCTGATTTCAGCTGCAAAGTTTTGAAGCTCCATGTCCTCCCTGGTTTGTCTAGAATCAGATCTATCATCAAGCACTTTGCCTCCTACTAACTGCTTTTGAGTCGTGCCCATCTCCTGCCAGAGATACAGCACTTTTTCAGGCTTGAGAGCTTCCTGGCTAGAGCAGGGTGCTTCAGAACAGTTCTCTCTTTCTCTTTAAAACCGAGTCTTCTGGGCCATCCTGGGAGGTGATCTGTCCCACAGAGAAGGTGCCAGGGTGTGATGGTTTGGGTGTTACCCGCTCCCCCCCAACTTTAGAAATCACCCAGACTAGACTCAGCCAGCTTTGGAAAGTGAATGAAGCTTATATTTACAGCTAGCACAATATACAAGCAGATTTTTACAGTAGATACAGTTATAGACAGAAATAGACAAGGTAAAAGGTAATACAGAAACACAACAGCCCTCCCAGGAGGGGCTCCCAACTGCCCTTCCACCTTCTCCCACCCCGCTACCTCTTACCCCAGATGTTGCCATGTGCCCAAGGAAGATTGGAGGGTCAGCCAGGGGTGTTAGGAAGCAGGTGTATTAATCAGAGAGACAGAAGGTGAGGTTAGAGAGATGCAGCCCAGAGCCCAGACAGAGAGCAACTGCCTTATCTATGTTTACACTCTTGTTCTTATACATCTCAGCAAGCCTATGAGTGAAGTAAACATAACCATTGTTTCCCTTTCACAGCCTGTAAGCTAGTTCTTCTCACCAAAACATTCTAGCTAGCTTCAAACTAGCACACAGGGTCATCCTGCTCCCAAGCAGACCCATATAGTGCTCAGGTAGGAATCAGGACCACCATGTGAATCAGGCACTTGTCCCACACGGGCGTGCCAGCGAGGGTGGGAGATTTTACTCCAGTTTCTCAGTGCAAGGCCTTATAAAGTGAATTTTGACCCCTCTGCAGTTTGAGCAGAAGTTATGAACATCTCCATTGGAAGTCTCTTGCAGAGCTTGCTTTTGATTGCCGTGACACAACTCTAGAGCATCCTCCTTGCTAGGCTAAACGTTGCCTGTGTGTTGCAGGAAGTGATGCAGAAGCAGCAGAGCAGGAGGGAAAGTGCCAGTCTATGCTGCGTCCATTCAGGGTCAGGCAGAGCTGGGTATGCAGTTTGCTTTTTTTGATTTTCCTGGACCCTCAGCATGGAAGTGCAGAAAGTTCTCAGATTTTTATCCTGTTTGCTTAGGATCTGCCATCCAGTCGAGTACAGCCTGAGGTGTGCAAAGGTGTTTGTGGCTGCGTGCTTCTCAAGCACAAAACAAGTGTGCTGCAGCCAAACAGGGGCAACACCTGCAGTGACAGAACAGCTCAGGAGCCAGACATGGGGTGGGCAAGGAAGAGATTCACCTTAGTGTCGTGCTGGACCTTCACCCACTGGTTCCACGCACAGCAGGGCTCTTCTCCTCTTCACAGCTCCTCTTGCAAACAGCTGCAAGATTACTGCCTTGGAGTTTACCACATGACAAAAATTGTGTCCAGAGCTGTGACTGTTTTGAGAAGCTGGTGAATGAATGCAGCAGATTTTCTTTCTTGCAACAACAGAAATCAGTACATGAAGCTATTTCACTTCTTATTTGTGGTAGAAGTGGTGTTTTTCATCTGTGGCGCTCTAAAGATATGAAAGGACAATACTGAGTGTTTGATCCGTTATCAAATGGCATTCGGCTCCACATAGAACCACAGAATGGCTCGAGTTGGAAGGGATCATACAGTTCCAACCCCCTGCCACGGGCACAGGTTGCTTGAAGCCTTCAGCCTGGCTTTAAACATTTGGAGGGATGCAGCATCCACATCGAGTATAAGCTGTACCTATGAAGATTTGTGTTGTTAGCAACAGAAACTAGAGTGAAGCTGTCAGAAACACCTCCAGAATGATGTAAGGTGGCCAGCAAAAAAGGCTTGTACTTCTGTACAGAGAAAGAGCACATGAGGAGTAGTGGAGCTGAAGCCTTCAATGAAACGCTTAGGAGTAGTGGTAAGGGATGTGGGAAGTAAACATTGCACTGTGGGACCTAAGCAGAATAAATCTCCCCCTAAGCTGCTGGAAGCAATGGAATGTGTTCCACTGGAAAGGTTTTCGTTCAGTAGCTGTGGGCAGCAGTTACCTGCAGGAGTTTTGTCTGGTGCTGCTGGTAGCTAACCAGCGGTGTCCCGAGAGTACTTCAGACCGCTCTGGGTATCGCTACTTGGACTTTGCATCTACTTTTCTTTGCAGCAGGCCTGTGCTTTCTTGGTGCTTCGCTAGGCCAAGCTTTATCTGCTCTGCTGTTTCCTAAAGATTGAAAGTGTTGAACATTTACAAAAGTTCCCACACAGCCACAGCAGTGACTCGGCCTCAGTAAATAGTTCTGGTCGAGTAGTTTTTGTTTGCATTTACAAGAAACTTTGATGACAGACTGGAGCAGTGAGTTTGTCTCTCCAGGATGCAGCTGTGTGTGTTTCCTCTTGCCCACTCAGCACGAGATGAGAGATGAAATACCCTATTCATGCAGAAGTGCTTAGATGGTGCTTATGGACAGCTGAGTGACGATTTTCCATCCACTTCAACCTGTGTCTGTGAGAAGGTACCGTTGAGTCATACCAAAGATTGCGGGTGGCTGTGTGGAGACTGTGACTTCTATGGAGAAATTCCATTTGGAGGTGGAGGAAATTCCCTCCTCAGCCACTAGAAATCCGGTGAGCTGCTGTTAGCATCTGTGCTGCTCCAGAGCTGTAACAACAATGCTGTGTTTAAAGCCACGTTCAGAGTCACACAGACTGAGCCCCTTCAGAGAGACTGCTGGTTTATGATCCCTGTAGGTGTATCAAATCAATTCTAGCCGATGCCTTTGTGTGCAAAACCATCTTCCCACACCAGGAGATAAACAGGCACTGGAGGCACTACGTTATGCATGTCCTATTTATTCCATCAACTGTTATTCATCCCTCAAAAGCAGCCTTAAATTAGCAGCTGATCTCTCACAACCCACGAGATTTAGCAATTTACACTGTATACCATTTGCAACGTGGCAGAAAGTATTAGATTTCAGATGGTGGAAAGAATGTTTCTCACTTTAAATCAACTCGAGGTAGCAGCTGCTAAAAGCAAGTAAAATCACACGTGTCAAAAGAACAAGGCGGCAATCAGAGAAGCATGACTGTCAGTGCCCACCACTCTGCAGCGTGCCTGAGAGCTTGGCAGGACCTTTGCAAAGAGGCTCAGAATAGTTTTCTCCCACGTGCTGCTTAGAAACCAGCAGTCAATGGAGGAGACAAAGGCTCAGGCTTAAAATAACTCTTCAGGGCCCAAAGCTCTCTTCCTGCAAGTTCAGCTGTGCCACGTTAGCTCTCCAGCTCTTCCCTGAATGAGAATCAACTGACACTCTGAATGGAAGAGTTCTTGTTCTTTACCACAATGAAGCTTTGGCATTCAGCAAACCTAACCTTAGAGGTGTGGATGGAAGATGCCTAAATCTGAAGCAGCCATTCTAACCTCACAGTGTGGCTGACATAAAGGACTTGCCTGTCCAGAGCGATTTCCTCATGTTCAGATGATGCTATGACAGCAAGTGTGATGTCATAGAACCACAGAGTCATGATTCTGTGGGGTTTAGGTTGGAAAGGTCCTTTACAGGTCATCCAGTCCAACCTCCTGCTGCAGTCAGCAAGGACATCTACAACTAGATCAAGTTGCTCAGTCCAGCCAGACCCGGAATGCTTCCAGGGATGGGGCATTTACCACCCACCTGGGCAGCCTGGGCCAGTGTTTCACCACCCTCGGTGTAAAAAAGGCCTTCCTTCTATCTAGTCTAAACCTCCCTCTCTCAGTTTAACACCATCACCCCATGTCCTGTCACCCTAATGGCTAAAAAGTCTGGCCCCGGCTTTCTTAGAGGACCCATTCAAGTGCCAAAGGGTTGAGCTCTGCATGAAGGGACCACACATATCTGCCTTGAGCAAGTTGCTCCAGAACAGCTGTTTGAGGCAATTGCAGCAGGATCTGTCCAGGGACTCCAACAATGGAGCAGAATTGAAAGCCTGCAAATGAAGCAACACAGGCAGCTGTCAGAAAGAGAAGAGGAACAAAACCCAGCCTGATTTGTTACATCAACTCTGTCTGTACTGCACCAGCTCCTTGCCTCCGGAGCTGTCTGAAGATGAGTACTCACTTATTTGCGATTACAGCCTGCCTGCAGGGCGCATGGGAGCTGAATTTAGACGTGGTATTTTTTTGCCACCTGCCAACCCCCGAAGCCCCTGGATCTGATTGATAAAAATATCTGGGGTGGGAGAGCTTCCTAGCAGATTCAGCTCCATGCTGTGCGCTTCCCTGGTGCGTCGGTGCTCGCCAGAGGCACTTGGCTGGTTCGTGGCTGCTGGGGCCGTGCGTTCCTTTAGCGCAGGGGTCCTCAAACCTTTCCAACAGGGGGCCGGTTCTCTGCCCCTCAGACACTGGCGGGGCCGGACTATAGTTTGGTTCCAGTCCCGGTGGGTGCCTGGGGGCTGCGGAGTCCAGCGAGCCGATTAGATGGCAGGAAGGGGCTGCTTGGTTTCCCCCCAGCCCCCGGCGGGGGGGTTCTGTAAATACCGTCGGGGCGGATTGAGGATCCTGGGGGGCCGTGTCCGGCCGCGGGCCGTAGTTTGAGGGCCCCTGCTCTACGGGGATCTCCGTCACTGCCATGTGCTGTGCTGGGAACTGAGCCTTGGTGGATGTTTAATCTTACCGAGAAGGTGATGAAAGCCCAGCCCTACACCTGAGCCTGGGGCTCGGGGACCCCTCTGCCCTTACCGTGCCCCTCTCCTTATCTTCCTGGTCTACATAATAAAGGAAAACGAACTCGGTGAGGTCAGCCTGGAGATCTGAATCACCCAGTGAGTTATTTAACCTCCTCTTGCTCGCTTGGTCTGACATTCCTTGTCCTTCTGGACATTTAAGAGGATAGGCTTAGCGAGGGTAAGATCAGCTCCCATTAGCAGCAGTATTTTATGCCCTTTCTGCCTCTCTGTGAGCCGGTCCTTCCAGCGTGAGCCTGTCTGTCTTTGGTTCCATAGATGTGACTGCTGCTTGTATCTGGAATACAATCTGGAGCTTTTTCCATCTGGTCCCAGGTTCTTGAGAGAGGAATCTGTGAGTCCTGACAGGTAGATGGGCTGGTTTATCTCTGTTCTCATGGGATGACCTTGGAAACTGTGTAGGATACATTGGGAAGTTGTTTGTGGATGCCATGAGAATTAAGAATAAATACATGGAAGTTACTGACCTTGGACCATGCAAACTGCTTTCTGGAACTGGTTTAGGATGGCTTTTCCGTGAGGAGGCATGCACTGGAGGCGCTGATGTGAGGACAGACTTTCTCTGCAGTGCTGTTGTTTCACATTCCCAAATCTGTTGATGTTCCTGGAGGCTCTGTGTGAGATGAACAGAAACCAGGTGAAGTGAAAAGATGACTTGCCGGAGATGTTGCACATGGCAGGATTTGAGAAGCCAGTGTCACTGTAGGCAGAGTTCTGTTCTGAGTTTCCTTATAAATGCAGGAGGAGAGAACTTTGTTGCTACCAGAAGAAGGATATGGAGACATCACCATGAGCTCTGCCCGGTGCTGGGTGATGGCTTCATGGTGCCCAGGACATGTGGCACATCTAGCAGCAGTGCTTTACTTCTTCCAGGGCTTTTGGAGCTGTGTGTATGGAGAAGTCATTGAGATGCTGATGCCCCAAACCCCTTCACTTCTCTTCAGCTCTCTTAAGACCTTCATGGGAGCAGCTTTTGGGCATGCCCTTGTGTGTGTCTGAGAGTGGAGTGACTGCAGAGCAATGGCAGGATAGATCTCGCCCTGCCTTACCTGGGGAGAGGCCAGTTCCCTGTCTTCTAAACCTATGTGCCTATTTGGATCTGACTGGGAGAGCACAGGACAGCTTGGGCTCTCGCAGCAGGACAGAGGCTGGCTGGCTTTGCTTCTGCTTTGCTTTCCTGCCTAGACTTATGCTGCAGGTAGCCCAAATCACAGAATGGTTTGGGTTGGAAGAAACTTTGAAGGTCATTTAGTCCAACCCCTGCAGCCAGCAGGGACCTCTGCAGCCAGGTCAGGCTGCTCAGAGTCCTGCTCAGAGCACAACTTGACCTCATCTCAAATGTTTCCAGAGATGGGGCATCTCCCACCTCTCTGGGCAACTTGGGCCTCCTCCTGGACAACTACTCTCCCTGTAAAAACCGCCTGCCTTATCTCTAGTCTGACTCTCACCTCTTTCAGTTGGGGCTGCTCTCAGTCCCATCACTCCTCGGCCTGTATTGTCCTGACCCAGGTGCAAGACCTTGTGCTTGGCCTTTTTGAACTTCATGAGGCTGGATCTTGCTGAGTTGGTGGATCTGGCTCTGGATTGATTTAAAGCAGGTGAAACAAGGCCAAAAAGGAGAAAAAAAGGCAAAGCAAACAAGCAAAGAACCCAAACCAACACCACAGAAGTAATTAATGTTTTGGTACTGTTTTTAATCACCTGAAAAGCAGTGCAAACGAGAAATGAGTAGCGCCAGGCTCAGTGACTGTGCTCACATTTTCAAGGCAAATCAAACAGTCTGGACATGCAGATGTGGCGTGGTGGGAGCTGGGAAGCTGGACCTTGGTAGTTTCTAGGCACTTGCTTCCAATAACCTTTTCACTAGAGCTGTCTTGGTGCCCTGATTGGTCTCTGTGCCACAGAAACAGCTGTGGGGACTCCCACCTCAGGGGAGCTGGTGGGGTTCATTGCAAGTGCAGGCTGGGATTTGTCTCATTTGGACTTGTCTTTGGGAGTGTAGTGATGAGAAGAGAGCAGAGCACCTCTGGGTTATATCTGGAGAGAGGAACCAGCTGGGCCACGGAACAAGGCACAGCTTGCTGGTCCAGAGACAATTCAGAGGTTTTGTTTGACTTCAGAAGCCTTCAGAGCTGGCTCCTTTAAAGAGGGATTGATACTTGAAGAAGTTTTCAGCAGCCGTTCAGCAGGTTGAGTGTATAACCATGTGTTATGAGCACATATTACAGATTGCCTTTAAAATGTCTCTAAAGGATTTCTGTAATGTCTTGGTGGATGCATCTGTTGATTAGACCTTTTTTTAAATGGGATTTGTTTAAGCAAATAGTGGAACTTTACATAACTTGGGTCTGCAGGAGGTAGCAGAGGTCACTGATTCGTGATTCTCAGTTTTATTGACATGTCTTCTTTCTGGCAGTTGGTTGATTTCTATAGAGGGAAATAGAGGTGAGTTCAGGCAAAGCTTCCTGAGCTAATTCTCTCCTCTGCATTGTTTGCACTGTTTATCTGTTAAAGTGGTACAACCTGCTCACTAACTTCCCCATGCTGTACAAATGCTTCACTACACTTGGACAAATACTTCCACTTGCTCTGAAGAGACCCTGTCTAAGAGCAAAACCATCGAGCAGCCTGTGGTCTGTTCAATCCTTATGCACTCCAGTGAGCTCAAGAGCTAAAAAGCACCTGCAGTGGTCCAGTTTTGCAGGTGTCTTGTGTCCAGAGGTCATAAACATGCCTTGTGCAGGCCGAGGAACTGTTGTGGAGCAGGGAGGAAGCTGTTCCTTGCTGCTGTGGGCTGCGTTGCAATGGGTGATGAGGGGCTGCAGAGGGAATGAGGTGGTGGTGCTGGTGCACTGCAATGGGTGAGGAGGGATTGCAGAAGGAATGATGTGGTGGTGCTGCACTGCTTCTAAATGTTGCTTCTTTTTTGTTTGTTTTCATATGAAAATGTTACGGAGGTTTTACTCTACCAGCTTCACTCTGCCCCTTTGTGGTTCCACTCCTATTCATGTGAGTCATGGTGTGCTCGTGGGCAGTGTTTCACTTGGAGCCCAAAATCTTGTGTGACTGACAGCCAGGGGAGCTCTGGAGAGTGAAATATTGCCAAAATTAAGTTCATTTATTAGTTGTTTGTGGATGGTGTTGGATCAGCCTTCCTCTGAGACTGCAAAAAACCATTTTCAGCACAAACTGAGAACTGGAATTAAACAGATCCTCCTGATTTGACAAGGAAGGCACTTGGGCAATGAGGATGTTTATCTAGTCAGTGAAAACAACTGGGAGACTTCAAACAACAGACCTATTAATCAAAGAAGGCATCATAGATTATTAAATCAGGATCCATGTCCTCCTCCAGAAGGTACTGGCCACGTGAGATCCAGAATTGTCTTTGGCCTGATCCTTTTGCTTGGTTTTTGCTAAAAGTGCTGATCTTTATTTTTACAGCATCTGTAGTTTTCACTTGAAGTAAAAAGAGGGCAAGGGCCACCTGCTGCAGAGGACGTGCTCCACTTGTCTGCTTTGAGTCATGCTTCAGCTGCAGTGTCTGCTTGTGGTGAAACTGTTTCTCATCACCTGGGACAGAGAAGTCATCACAGCAGCCATAGTCTTCTGATAATAAGGAAGCAGCAGAGTGAGAAAGTCAAATGCTCCTGTGTTTGCACTTGTTGATAGTTCTGTCTTTTGACTTTTGCTCAGAAGCAGTTGGATTCCTTGGGAGAAAGAGCTCGTTCTTCTCAGGTCTGCTGAGCAGCTCGACATACAAACCTTTGATGTAGACCCTGCCATGACTGGCAGTAGGAAAATGGAGAGGAGCTTAAGAGACCTTGTTCTGGGAGAGAGCAAAGCCTGCCTGCAGAGCTGTAGCTGAGGAGCATGCTTTGGTTGGGCTTCTTACAATCAGGCGGGAAAAGACCTACAAGGTCATCAAGTGCAACCATTACCCCTGCTCTACCAAGTCCACTGCTAAGTCATATCCCCAAGTGTCACATCTCTGTGGCTTTTGAACACATCCAGGGACAGTGACTCAACAACCTCCATGGGCAGCCTGCTTCAGTGTCTGCCACAACAAGCTCCTGGCAAAGCTGGCAGCTCATGGCTTGGACAGATTCACTCTGGTATGGGTCAAGAACTGGCTGGAAGGCTGGGCCCAGAGAGTGGTGGTGAATGGTCCCACATCCAGTTGGCAGCTGTCACCAGTGGTGTGCCCCAGGGATCAGTGCTGGGCCCAGTCCTGTTCAGTATCTTTATTGATGATCTGGATGAGGAGATTGAGTCCAGCATCAGTGAGTTTGCAGGTGACA
>WAAF01005213.1:52570-89399 GCA_013400475.1 Tricholaema leucomelas | reverse complement strand
TGAGTGCTGTGTCCAGGTCTGGGCTCCTCCATTCAAGAGAGATGTTGAGGTGCTGGAAGATGTCCAGAGAAGGGCAGCAAGGCTGGGGAGGGGCCTGGAGCAGAGCCCTGTGAGGAGAGGCTGAGGGAGCTGGGGGTGTGCAGCCTGCAGAAGAGGAGGCTCAGGGCAGAGCTCATTGCTGTCTGCAGCTGCCTGAAGGGAGGCTGTAGCCAGGTGGGGTTGGGCTCTGCTCCCAGGCACCCAGCAACAGAAGAAGGGGAGAGAGTCTGAAGCTGTGCCAGGGCAGATCTAGGCTGGATGTTAGGAGGAAGTTCCTGCCAGAGAGAGTGATTGGCATTGGAATGGGCTGCCCAGGGAGGTGGTGGAGTCGTCATGGCTGGAGGTGTTGAAGCCAAGCCTGGCTGGGGCACTTAGTGCCATGGTCTGGTTGGTTGGCCAGGGCTGGTTGTAGGTTGGGCTGGGTGAGCTTGGAGCTCTCTTCCAACCTGCTTGATTCTCTGATTCTGTGACAACCCTTTCCGTGAACATGTTTTTCCTAATATTCAGACTAAACCTCCCCTGGTGCAGCCTGAGGCCATCCCCTCTTGTTCTATCACTTATTCCTTGGGAGAAGAGACCAGCACCACCTGATTACAGCCTCCCTTTGGGTAGTTGTAGTTCCCATCTAAGATAAGATTTGGTGGTTTATTTTCTAACTGGCCTTAGACATCCATATTTTAGGCTGTGACCTGCCCAAGGTGACTCAAATCTTCAGCTGGCACAGATACCTTTGTCTCCTGCTCCTGCCTTTGGTCAAGGCACAGTGAAAGATTGCAAGAACAGCTTTTGATAGGTTTCTCCTATCCCTCTCTAGCTTCTGGGCATTGAGGATAGCTATCACTGGTAGAATTATTCTTCATCACTTTGGCCTCAGTGAGTTCCACACTTTAACCGCATTGTGTGAAGAGAGGAAACAAAGTGCCTTAGCGCATTCCAGAGAGAAGCAGTTGCAGCTCCAGCTGGGAAATGTTCACTGCCGTACCCGGGGTGTGTTTGTCACAGGGCAAGCAGCATGGCACTGGCAAGTGGCAGCAGCAAAGGCTCATCATGATTAAAAGTAACAAAGCAGCTCTAAAATTTGGCCTTAGAAGTGCTAGCAGTGTTTGTTTTGTCTTTACTGAGAGCACATTGACTATTAAAACTGTTGACCTGAAAAATAGGTCACACATCCAGATGTGCAGGTGATCACAGAATCAGCCAGGTTGGAAGAGATCTTCAAGCTCACCCAGCCCAACCCAGCACCCAGCCCTGGCCAACCAACCAGACCATGGCACTAAGTGCCCCAGCCAGGCTTGGCTTCAACACCTCCAGCCACGGCGACTCCACCACCTCCCTGGGCAGCCCATTCCAATGCCAATCACTCTCTCTGACAACAACTTCCTCCTAACATCCAGCCTAGACCTGCCCTGCCACAGCTTCAGGCTCTGTCCCATTCTTCTGTTGCTGCTTGCCTGGCAGCAGAGCCCAACCCCACCTGGCTACAGCTTCCCTTCAGGCAGCTGCAGACAGCAATGAGTTCTGCCCTCAGCCTCCTCTTCTGCAGGCTGCACACCCCCAGCTCCCTCAGCCTCTCCTCACATGGCTCTGCTCCAGGCCCTTCACCATCTTCATCCCTCTTTTCTTGACATGTTCCTGTCATGTGTGTGTATGTTTTATCCACCTGTGTTATCTTGCTCACAGAAGAGAGCTACAGCACAGGGCTGCAGACATGAAGGGCATTTCAGTTCATACCCTCTGACTGCAGGCTTCCCTCACAATCCTCTGACAGAGAGAGGAGGAAGTGTCTGCACTGCTTGGAGTAATAAAGCAGAATTTCAGACATTTTCCATGTAGTGAACAAACAGGTGAATGATGAAAAATCCTGCATCTTTCAGTTGGGGTGGAATTAATTCCTCTTCTTACCCTGTTTAGAGTCCTGCATCTTTCAGTTGGGGTGGAATTAATTCCTCTTCTTACCCTGTTTAGAATCAGTTGGAGTGGGATTCCTCTCGTACACTGTTTAGAATCCTGCATGCATCAGTCGGGGTGGAATTCCTCTTTTTACCCTGTTTAGAATCCTGTCTGGCAGTGAGCAGCACACTGTGGGTATTGAATTGGTGGTAGTTTATTGTAAGACCCTAGCAGGCAGCTCTGCCTTCTGCTGCTTGCTTTTGTGGCAAAGTGTGCTACTGCCAGCCTGGAGCCTGACACTCTGCACCGTACTGCTCTTGCTTGTGGGTAAGGAGTCTCACGGAGCAAATAGCACAGAAAAGGGCTCCCCTGGCTGCTATCAAGTTCTCTGTTGCATGCAGACATATTTCTTCGTTTGAGTCTGCTTTAGTTGGAAAGAATGATGCAGGGCTTCTTGGCTTCAGCAGGATTGTATTGAAATACATATTGAATATTGAGTATGTGTGCCAGAATAGATTGAAATATAACTACTGTGCCCTGCTGAGACCTCATCTGCAGGATCGTGTCCAGTCCTGGCCTCCCCAGTTCAGGAGGGACAGGGGTGTACTGGAGAGTACCCAGCAGAGGGCTACGAGGATGCTGAGGGCACTGGAACGCTGTGTGGCGAGGAGAGGCTGGGAGACCTGTGGCTGTTTGGTCTGGAGAAGAGCAGCCTGAGAGGAGATCTTAGGACTTTATCAGTATCTGAAGGGTGGGTGTCAAGAATCACAGAATCACAGAATCACAGAATTTCTTAGATTGGAAAAGACCTTCAAGCTCCTCGAGTCCAATCATTGGTTTCACACTGACAAGTCCTTGACTGAACCAAATCCCTCAGCACAACATCTAATCACTATGAACCGCTGCAGTTGGAAAGGACCACCAGGATTAAGAAGAAAGTGCCAGGCTCTTGTCAGTGGTGACCTTTGACAGGACAAGGGGCAAAGGATGAAAACTGGAACCCAGGAAGTTCCACCTCAACATCAGGAAAAATTCTTCACTGAGAGGGTGACAGAGCCCTGAAACATGCTGCCCGGAGAGGTTGTGGAGTCTCCTTCTCTTGAGACTTTGAGGGCCCACCTGGATTCATTCCTGTGTGGCCTTCCTTAGGTGATCCTTCTTTGGCAGGGGGTATGGACTCACTGATCTCCCAGGGTCCTTTCCAACCCCTACCATTTTATGATTCCATTATTTTTTTCCCCATTCCCCCTTGTGCCATCTCTTGTATCCATGTTTCCTAACTTGGTCTTCATTTTCACCAGGAGGGTTGCTTTTGTCCAAAGAGGTTGCAAAGGTTCCTGTTGCTTTCTGCTCTGTGGTTTACATTTGTGCACAACAGCAAACAGGGCACAGAGAGCAGCATCAATAATTCACCTCTCCCTTCAGCAGGAGGCAGTGACACACTGCATTATTCAGCAGTATACAGCGGCACTGCTTATTGTGTGAGGAGAGCAGCATTCTGCCCCTGAGCCCACGGCAGCTCTACAACCCAAGTACAAAAAGACACCAATGGTTCATTACTGACTCAAACCTCATAATCCTGCTTCTGCCTGCCCTTCACATCTTTCTGCCGTCAGTGGTGAAATGCAGCAGTGTGGCTGGCACTGTGGCTGTTGGGCATGGACAGGCTGCAGAATTATGGGTGCTGGTGACTGCTGTGGCTAAGATCTGTGCTTTACTGTAGCAGTTGTGTTCAACATCGTTATTGATGACCTGGAGCAGGGGATTCACTTCATGTTTGCAGATGACACCAAGCAGCTGTGGAGCTGTTGGAGGGTAGGAGAGCCCTGCAGAGGGACCTGGCCAGGCTGGATGGGTGGGCAGAGGCCAAGGGGATGAGATTGAAGAAGGCCAAGTGCAGGGTTCTACACTTCGGCCACAACAACCCCAAGCAGCACAACAGGCTGGGGACAGAGTGGCTGAGAGCAGCCAGGCAGAGAGGGATCTGGGGGTGCTGGGAGAGAGGACCTGAAAATGAGGCAGCAGTGTGCTCAGGTGGGCAGCAGAGCCAATGGCATCCTGGGCTGGCTCAGGAGCAGTGTGGGCAGCAGGACAAGGGAGGTTCTTCTGCCCCTGTGCTCAGCACTGCTCAGGCCACCCCTGGAGTGCTGTGTCCAGTTCTGGGCTCCTCCATTGAAGAGAGATGTTGAGGTGCTGGAAGGTGTCCAGAGAAGGGCAGCAAGGCTGGGGAGGGGCCTGGAGCACAGCCCTGTGAGGAGAGGCTGAGGGAGCTGGGGGTGTGCAGCCTGCAGAAGAGGAGGCTCAGGGCAGAGCTCATTGCTGTCTGCAGCTCCCTGCAGGGAGGCTGTAGCCAGGTGGGGTTGGGCTCTGCTGCCAGGCAGCCAGCAACAGAAGAAGGGGACACAGCCTCAAGCTGTGCCAGGGCAGGTCTAGGCTGGATGTGAGGAGGAAGTTGTTGTCAGAGAGAGTGATTGGCATTGGAATGGGCTGCCCAGGGAGGTGGTGGAGTGCCCATGGCTGGAGGTGTTGAAGCCAAGCCTGGCTGGGGCACTTAGTGCCATGGTTTGGTTGCTTGGGCAGGGCTGGGTGCTAGGTTGGGCTGGGTGAGCTTGGAGGTCTCTTCCAAGCTGCTTGATTCTGTGATTCTAAGAATATCTCTCTCTTCTTCATTTTTTTCCCCTTGAGACAAGTTCCAGGTCCATTGCTCTACAGAAGTTGTAAGTCTAGTTTTTTAAGTCCTACAGTGATTTCTTTCTCTTTGGTTTAAGCACAGTCAGTAGTGATTTCTGTCCTAGTGGGAGGTGTCCTTGCCTATGGCGGAGGGTTGGATCTAGATGATCTTTGAGGTCCCTGCCAGCCTAAACCCTTCTGTGATGCTATGGTTCTGTCTGCCCCATCTGACTTGTAGAATAAACTCATTCAGGAAATCAACTCTTTTTTTTTTTTTTTTTTTTTTTGTAGGAAGGTATTTTGCAAATAGTTTTGCTCAGTATTTATCTGAGTAATTCTTCCTGAGACCTTGAGCCACAGCCTGCTTGGATTGATTGCAGAAACTCACCCAGTGACAGTGTTGGGAGGAAGGACCTCAAGGTTATCAATAATTGTCCAAAAGCACTTAGTGCCAAACCAAACACAGGTAGAGCAGTGCTGGTTAATGCAGGGTCAGAAGGGACTGCCCTGCTCTACCAGGAGAGTGCTGTAGGACCAAAGTTCTCCTCTAGCATTACAGCAGTTGTTATGAGGAATTAAAAATGCAAGTTGGCTGATGATACAAAACTGAAGGGGGCTGACAGACCTCAGGCTGTGCTGCCATCCAACCAGAGAGAAGATCTGATCACTGTGTACAGATATCTGAGGGGTGGGGGTCAAGTGTCTGGGGCCAAGCTCTTCTCAGTGGTCAGCAGCAATAAACCAGGGAGCAGTAGCTACAAATTGGAACAGAGGAGGCTTCAGGTCAACATGAGGAGAAACTTCTTTTCGGTGAAGGTGACAGAGCCCTGGAAGAGGCTGCCCAGAGAGGTTATGGAGTCTCCTCTGGAGACTTTCTGAACCTTTGCTTCTCCAGCCTGGACAAGCTCTCTCAGCTTGTCCTCATAGGAGAGATGCTCCAGCCCTTTGATGATCATTGAGGCCCCTCTGGACCCTCCTCTGTCTGAGCTGCTGTTGTTTCTCGGGAGCTGAGGTCCAAAGTCAGGGAGGAAGACTTGTGCTGAAGACAGAGGTATGCAAAGGCATGAGTGAAGTGAGGCGGGTTTGAGTGGAGCAAAGAGCATTGTAGCATAGGAAAGAAAGATGCTTAGAAACAGTGCAGAGAAAAAGCTTTTCTGAACCCTGAGAGGAAATACAGGTTTTGTAGAAGAGGAGCAACTACTATGGGTCCACTGGCAAAATGTAATGAGAGAAGTCTTTGTGTGTGGTTATGTGTTTGAACCAGGAGAACAGTGCCTGCCTGGGAATTGGAATGGTGCTGATTTCTTTGGTGCCACTCTGGTAGTTCACTGATTTTTGTACTGCAGTTTCAGAAACACATCATGCAAGCAGCAATTCCAGAGGAACTGTGCATAAACATGCTTTAATTAGGGCTATCCTTAAGCTGATTACTTGTTTGTGACTTCAAGTGTCTTTGTTCTGGCTGAAAGCTCAAATCAAGAGCAGAGCCTGACATAAAGGTTTGACACAGTTCTGGTCACTTTTGACTGTAAGCAGCTGCAGTGCTAAAGTGTTTGAAGGAGAGCAGCCTCCACCCTGTGCCACAGCTTCTGCTCTGCATGGCTGTGAAGACCTTCATGAGGCCAAGAGGACTGAAGTCTCTGCTCATGGTTGTGTAACAAGAACCCATCATCTGCTCCTGCGCTTTCTGCATGACTTCCTCAGTACTGAAGTGCACACCACTGAGATGCTGTCCTGGATGCAGGGTCTTGCCCTGGAGATGCAGTATCAATGGGTACATTGTGTTTGGGTACCACCTCTGGCTGAGGTCAGTGAGCACAATGCTTTCAGGACATGTTTGGCTAGGGGAGCTGAAGGTACCTTGTGGTGCGCCATGGGTGGCTACTCTGATCTCAGAACCATTTGGTCCAGAAGCCAGAGAACCTGCCTGGAGCCTCTGCTTGTGTCTATTATTTAAGCCCTTCAGTTTGCTGAATGTTTTACTCATGGCTTACGGGTTTTTTTGTTTGGCTTTCTACCTTGTATGCTTGAGAGGAGGCTGCCTCATCCCTGCCTTGTTCTCTCAGCTAGGGTGCCACCCTGTTTCAGAAGAGTTAGTTTAAGGCCCCCACATACAGACAGAGTGCAGATATTTGACCTCATCTTACTGGCCACCAGCCAGAAATGCTTCTGTATTTAAAGAGCAGATGAAGAGCTGTTAGGTAAGTCAGTGAGCAGCGGAGAGAAGTGGTGTACTGGTACCAGTGGTAGCTGCTGCTGGTGGCTGTGAGCGGAAGGGTGAGTGCACAGGGAGGGCAGCTTGCTTTGAACTGGCAGCCATGCGGTGCCTGGGTTTGCTGTCCTGGGTGCTGTAATGAATACTCTTGGCAAAGCAAAGGGAACTGGGAAAGTACTTGTGGGAGGCTGCACTGTGAGTGAAGGTGAATGTAGACTTTGTGTCTGCTGTTCTCTTGTGTATCTCTCTCTGTGTTTTTGTTCCTCTAGGTTGTGCAATGCAAGCATGTGAAGCATCTCGGGGAAGATGAAGCCTCCAATGGCCTTGGTCTGTTTTGGAATCTGCTTGGTTTAAAAGTACCTGAGAATTTCTACCCACGTTTGCCTGTTCTGGTGCAAATCAGAGGACAATGAATCATTTGTACTTTCTGCCTATCTTCACACTGCCCAACAATTTCTATTCCTTCTTGTTTTGTTTAATGGGAAAAACTCGAGCCTGTCATGTAGCTCGCTCTTCCACACATTCCCCTCCCTAAGACACGTCCACAGTACCTCTATTTCTGTGTCTTGGCTGTTGGTTGCTTTTTTCCCCCCCCTTTATGTGACATATGTCACTTTCGGAGTGCTTTTACCTGTTCTGGTTTGAAGCTGCCCTTTTGTGTCGTGAGAATCACTCAGTAATCCCAGACTTACAGAGGATGACTCATATGCTTCGGATACATTTTTATGGCCGCGCTTGGCTTGTTATTCCAGGAGTTTAAGGGTAGTAATATGAGGTATTGCATTAATTGTTGCATCCACTTATTACCAAATGACTTGCACAGACAGTGTTTCAGATGCTGTGGGCCTAATCATCATAACCAGAAGTGTCCTGTCTGCAAAGGAGGAAACAGGATCCCTCTGTACACCGATAGCAAGCAGATGAAGTTGCTTGCAGTGCTGGAAGTAAGGACTGATCACAGGGAAAGCTGGAATGGATTTTTCTGCTTGAGGAAGGGGAAGCTATGCAGCTTAGTATTTGGGCTGATTATAATGACTCTAGTGATGGCATCCTACATCCTGACTGGGGCCAAACATGGCCTGCTGTTAATACCATCTCCCTTCCATTACGGAGCCTTTGCTAGCAATCCAAGCTTAATGGACAACGAAAGCCTTAGTGACATGAAAGACCATTACCAGCCTTTTAAAATGAATGTTTCATATGTGAAGGATTATCCAAGCATTAAGTTAATTATTGACACTATTACTTCGAAGATAGAGTTTATGAGAAGACAGCGCCCTGATTTAGAGGAGCTGAGGAAACAAGAGCCACATGTAAGTACGAAGCAGAGTGTGTCTGAAGCTGCTGCAGACCTGCTTGTTTCAAGCCTTTGGGGTCAGTCTTCTACTGAGATTGAAAAGTAAAGTGCAGTTTCTGAGATGTTCACTTAATGAATTACACCTTCAAGAGCCTCCTGCTTTAAGCCAGCTGGGAGTGTAGATCAGGTCCTTGGGAGCCACAAGCAGAATGGATGGGTTATAGAAGTGGTCCTGACACCTGAAATGGAAAATCAGGCAGGCTTCTGATAGCTGTACAAGCTCACTGAGTTGTCGCCTTGTCCAATGTAAAATCGTTCTGCCTTGGGCCAGACACCTTGAGGGATGCTAAGAGCCCTGCTGCCAGCCCAGTCATTGCAAGCCTCGTAGCTGAGCGTTAATAGCTGGAGTTAATCTGGCCCCAGTATTCCCTGCTTGGCTTTAAAAACTAACTCCTGGCCTTGCAGGGCAGGTGGGGGAATTATTGAGGCCCTTCTGGCCTTAGAACCAGAGCATTTCTGAATGTTCTTCTCTCCCAGCTCAGCTGTTTGTGCAGGATTTGATTCCAGTGTCATCACAAGGAATAATACAGGTCAGCTTTGTGGTTCAAATCCTAAGGGTGTGAAATGCCCACGCTGCATTCCTGTCGTGTTCTCTCGCTGTGTTCTTAGAGAAGTCTAACTGTCAGGGTTTGGCTGCCCTGGCTGAAATTGTTGTGCTTCATCTTGCAGATGTTTTCAGTCATTCCTACTAAATTCCTTCCGAACAGCAAGAATCCTTGCTGGTATGCAGAGTACAGAGGGAACACGACCACAGACCCTTATGCAACCAACTCCTATGCACTGTATTCCAAGCGCTTTCGGATCATATTCGATTACCTCAGGAAGGTGTTCTGGAACCACCTGTACCACTACCAGGGCAGGCACTACCGCCTGCGCTGCCTGCCCCACTTCTACATCATCGGCCAGCCCAAGTGTGGCACCACAGACCTCTACGACCGCCTCAGGCTGCACCCCGAGGTTCGCTTCTCTGCCAGCAAGGAGCCGCACTGGTGGACGCGGAAGCGGTTTGGTGAGTGAAGGTCCTCTGGCACCCAGGGTGCTGTCTGCAGGGAACTTTGCTATTTCTTGGGTATGTTTGGGAGGAAGTTTATGGATTTGCTTCATTGTGGCTTGCCTTGAAACCCTGGAGTTAATAGCTTTGAAAACTCCAGGTGGTGGATGCTGGGGAGGTTCCAGCCTGCTTTTGTTTCCTGCTGCTTTGGCTTCTCTAGGTGATGCACATTTCATGTGGTTTCTTGGCAGTGCTTTGGAACATCTAGGAGAAAAAGAAGGCTGCTGGGTAAAACCAGCCTGTGACTTTGTAAAGGCAGGCAGGGGAACTGCTAGGTATTGAGGAGAGGCTTAAGGGCTAGCAGCCATAGCTTTGTACTGCCCAACTCTGTGAAGCTTTTCTCACATGAATTAATGATGGTGAGTGTTAGAAGCGTGGGTGGCTTCCGTAAATCCAACTGTGCTTTAGGGCAAGAGCTTTGGTAGTGTTGCAGCTCTAGGCAAACAGGGACCAGGTGAGAAAGCTGTCAGGCTGAGAAACCTGCATGTATCTGTGATGGTTCCCTGTGTAACATCTATACTGCATGAAGAGACCTCTTGCCTTGGAAGGCAGGCTGGAATGGTTCAGCTTATGGCCTGCTGGAGCAAAATGCATCCAGTTCCTCAAAGGGTGTCTGGAGGCACTGGGGCTGAGCACATCCTTCTATCCACCTGAAGCATTTATGTTGTTCCTGTTTGCTCTTCCCAGGGCACCAGGGCAGGTCAGTCTTGTGGGTAGAGGCTAGATGAAAGCCAGAAGATGCATTTTCAGTTCCTGATTCTGCTCTGTGTGGAGTGCAGATGAGTGCAACGCTTGTTGTATCCCATCCAGGCTCTGGATTTTCCTGCTGTTGGGTCTAGAAGAGGACTCAGACAGGAAACTGGGATTTGCCAAGTTCTGAGTCCTGTATTTCCTTCCTTTGAGAATGCTGCCTCAAAAAAAAGTGTTTTAGACATTTTCTAAACGTTTGTTGCAAACTAAGAGTTAAAGCAATGTGACAAACCCCAAGTTTTGGCTTTGAGATAATTTGGTCCAGCTTTGGAGACAGTTGGAGGTACCAGCATGAACCGACATGGCAAACAAAGTCAACAAGAGAAGCACCACCTTGGAGGCTCATGAGAAGGAGCTCGTTCAGCACAGTCAGCAGCTGCCTGAAGACAGATGAGAAGAGTTCCCTCCTGACACGAAGGTGAAAAGTCAGCTCAGAGAAGAAAGGGGACTTCAGACTTGGGCATCCTCCAGTGCAAGCACCGTGCCGTTCTCCTCTGGTCTGTCAGCACAGCCACCCCATGTCTCCAGTGAGAGTGCTGGCAGGAGAGGTTACCCTGAAGTCCCTGACACCAAATAGTTCTCTATGTTTGCAAGTAGCCTTTGAGGAAGTAGTGATCCAGCCTCAGTAAAGCATGAGTGGGCTCACTACAGAGGAGGCAGAAGCATGTCAGGAGCCAGGCTGAGTATGGTTGGAGAGCAAGGCTGAATCTCTGCCTTGGCATTCGCCAGCCCCCCTCTCACACAGGCCTGCGGTCAGCCACTGAGGACAGAGTGCAGCTCCTTCAGGGCGACATTCTTCACAGGACTACATTTTTGTACAGCCAAGGAGTGGGGAAAGATTGCAGAGTTGTGGTCCCATGGCGGGGAGATCTGTACACATGACCTTGTGATCATCTCTGGCTGCCTGCCATTGAGAATGAAAGGTCAAGTTCGCTCCCTCTGGCTCAGTCCTTTTGTTCTGCCTCAGCAGTAATTGGCTCCTGGATTGTATTTAAAGGATGAAAGAGAGGCTGTGGCCAATGGGCTAACAAGTGGAACTGAGACAAGCTGACTGCTCTGCTCCAGGCTGTAGACTTGGTTTGGTTTGTGACACTGATCTGGGCAAGAAAGTCTATCTGGTCTGTGACCTCCTCAGATCCCATGGGGCTTGATGAGACTGGCTGGTTTCAGCTGAAGCTAAACAGCCCTCCTGGGGAGTCCTTTTGCAAATCTCCACTTTCCCCTTCTGCTGGGCTGGTCGATGCTCTACAGGACAGTGTCTGAACTTGACTGTCTCTTTTTCCTGGCTCTAAGCCACAGTCTCCATTCCCATGATTAGGGTGGTAAGAAATCAAGGCAGTCTGTAGCACTACGCCTGTCATTCCTGCCCCCCCACCCCGTGCCAAAATAAGCAGTAGTACACTGCTGAGCTTTCCTCTGCTGTCTTCTTCTCATTAAACTCCCCTTTCCTGAAGGGGAAAACCAGAGAGAATGGACAAAAGAACTCCCTTGCTGAGATTCTGTCTCACATAATTGATAATTACTGGCCTTGTGGGAACAAGAAAGGGAGAGCTAAGTCCTACTCTGTATTCTTAGCTTGGCTGCTACTCTGCTGCCTTCCTAATATTGTCCTTGACCACTCTGCAGTGGAAAAACTCTCCTGTGGTATGGTAAGAAGAAAGAATGCAAAGACAGACTCAGAAGAGAAAGTGTAGAAATGAGACTAGATTTGGAGAAAAGAAGAGCATAAAAACCACAGAGATGGCTCAAGATGCCATGAAATGCAGGGGGAAGGTGGTAATGAGCCCACCTTGGGGTGTGAGAATTAGGGAGTAAAGTGAGAGCCTGCAGTGGAACTGCTTTCATACTTGGGAGAGACAAAAGCATGAATGATCTCCCAGAGTCTGATCAGTGCAGGTGGATTTGCATATTTGGCATGAGAGCCTGTTCTCAGTCTCAGTACAGTAAATCTAGTGGGAGTCTGATGTTGTTTCAGTTCATACTGGAGCAGAGTCTGAGCTTTTGTAGTCCTTCCAAAGGCTACACTTAGAAAAAAATAAGTGCAGGCTGTGCCTACAGGAACTATCAGGCAGAACACTGAAGCGATTTCCTATCCCTGTGAATTTATGGCTTAATCTCATACTATCTGAGACCTCAGCTCCTTCACTGCCGGCACTTCTGTCCAAGCACGACTCTTCACTGGGCTCATCCTGTGCTGCAGGGGCTGCTGCAGCGCAGCTGTGCCAGGGAAGCTGCCTTGGTTTGCACTGGCAGCTAACCTTGCCCTGCTGCTGTGTCGCTTCAGTAAAGCCCTCTCTTTCTAGGCATCATTCGCCTGAGGGATGGGTTCCATGACCGCTACCCAGTGGAGGATTACCTGGATCTGTTCGACCTGGCAGCACATCAGATTCAGGGAGTGCTGCAGGGCGAAGTGGCGAAGGAGCACAGCGCCACGAGCAACATCATCATCGGTAAGGCAAACGCAGCCTCGCCAGCATCTCTGCAGCTGAGGCACCAGAGGGGCACTTGCCCAGACGGGAAAGGCTGGCAGCACAGGGCCCCGAGGCTGGTGTCTCTGGTGTGTGTGGACAGGGCAGGAGTTCTTGCCTTGCTTTGCCAAAATGTTGTGATTATGTTGAGCAAATGTCCAGGCAAGCTGTGAATATCTCACACAATCACAGGGCTCTTTAGACTGGGAAAGACCTTTAAGACCATTGAGTCCAATTGTTAACCCAGCACAGCCAAGTCCACCAAACCATGTCCTTCAAAACCACATCTGCATGCCTTTTAAATCCCTCCAGGAATAGTAACTCTACCACTTCCCTGGGCAGCCTGTTCCAGGGCTTGGCAACCCTTTGGGGGAAGATATTTTTGCTAATGTCCAGCCCAAATCTCCCTGGCACTGCTTGAGGTTGCTTCCTCTTATCCTGTCACTTATTACCAGGGAGAAGAGACCAATACCCACCTTGCTACAACTGCCATTCAGGGGGTTGTAGAGAGTGGCAAGTGCTGATGGGCATTCACCTTTACTTAAGTCTTAAGAGTGAGAGTGACCTTGGACCTTGGAGACTCCTTTAAATGCCACCTGAATTTTATTTCCATCAGAAAAAGTTTCCCTGACAATGAGATTGCAGGTTCAGGTTCAAGTGCTGGAGCCAGCAGACAAACCGAGGTGTTAGGACATGCAGTGGGTGCTGTCGAAATCCTGTGGCTGACTGGAGACAGCTTCCATGACAGTGACAGCTCCAAGCAGCTCTTAAGCTCCAACTTAAGATACACACAGGAGAAAGCACCACTTGTATGTATATGGCATCGTGCCCCTGTAGCCTGTGGTGGACTGAAGTAAAAATGACTTTACCTCTTAGCTGATTTGCCAACAGCAAAGACAGTGCAAGTTTCAAGAGCAGGAACAGAGTCAGGTTGGAACTATCCTGTGCTGTATTTCTTTTCAGGCGTGGAGTCTGCAGGCACAGTGCAAGATGCCAGCTGAAGACAACCTCACAGTTTCAACTGAGACTAAATTATCTCATTAGCATTAAAAATGACTTAGTGATGCTCTTGTATTGTATCTTATGGAACAGAGTGGGTAGGTCTGGGTTCTGCATTTCCTGACACACTGTGTTTGATCCACCCTGCTCATCCACCTCAGGCCATGGTGCCACTGGTTTACAGTGCCCACCAGGAATGCCAGCAGAAATGCCTCAGTTCTGCTTCTGCTGTCTGCTAAATCCACAGTTTTACCACTCTGCCACCTCAGCATTGCCCAGGGCAGCTAGACACCTACCAGGAAAATACTCCTTGTGCAGGAGAGGTCCCTCTTACAAAGAGACTTTTCAAGTAGACCCCAAGTCACTCTTCTACAGAAAATAGAGGCAAGATTGTTGCTGCTTGCTTCAGAGGGAATACCTTTGGAGTAATTGGGTTTTCTTCCTCATTCTAACAAAAACACCAAAACCAACCAACCAAAAACCCCAAAGCTCTGCTGTTGGCTGGATGAGAAGTGGCAATGACTTCTGGTGGTGAAAGCACCGACTTGGCTCTGGTCACCTCTGGGTCATACTTCCTCAGCCTCCACTTCAGCCTGGCATTCCTGTATTAAACATGCAACACTGGGCAAAATTTGCAATATAAGGTCTTCAGCAATGTTGCCATTGAGGACATCTGCAGAGTTTCCTCCTGCTTACAATAACATCTCCTGTTCTTCCATGGGCGAAGTACTCACACTATAATTAGCAATCTAATTCAGTAATCTAATTGGCTGTGTACATCTTTGATTGCTTACCTCTTGATGTGGCTTTTCCCAGAGTTTGCTTTGTGTTTCCTTTTCCTGTAGGCTCATTTCTCGTTTCATTAAGGCTCTGTTCGCTGTCCTTGTTAGGTTTACAGGAGAGTCCTGAATGATTACACTCATTAAGGCAGTCTGGAACGACGGTGCTGAAAGCCAAAACGCAGCTAGACAGTCTAAAATGGATCTGCAGCGGGGTCAAGTGTGCTCAGAATCCTCCCTGTTCATATTCCAGTGACTGAAAAGAAAACTTGAATATGAAATGTATTCCAGTAGTTCATTGTGCAGACTATTTTGAGAGGCTAAACTGCTTTGGATATTAAACTTAGTGGGCAATAATCCCACTTCCCCCCTTTCAGAACAGTATCTGAGTAGAGGTAACCCCAGGAGCTGACAGAGCTGCTGCAGCTGGAGGCATCTGGAGCAGCACTGGTTTATTGCTGGTCATTAATATGATAAGTTCAGAGGAATGTCTTCTGAAAGCTCAGTGTGATGTTACTCCCTTAAAGAGTGAATAAAGAGGTTTTCATCCACTCTTCAGGCTATTCAGTAATTCCTAAGTTCTCTAGGAAGTCCCTAAGAGAGGAGAGAGTTGTGGTTGCAGTGCTTTAATTTGACATAATTCCTGTAGCAGTGACTGATTGATTGATTGATTGATCTCGCTTTTAGTCCGGCTGGTTCCCTCTGCAGGTATTAGTCTGTGCTACAAACCCGACAGGAGCACTGCCAAATCATCAGGAGCGTGTCTGGCTGCTTCACAAAATTAAGAGAGTCAACAGATACCAGAATTACTCACTTTAACTTAATCCCCCCAGCTTCGTTCTAGGCAATCAGCTTGTTCTGCCTTCTTGCACCCAGGCTACCCTGAACTGACTGCATCAGAGCTGCTCTTGGAGTCCCTGTTAATGCTTCAGTGTAACTTGGTTGGGTTTCTTCATACTCCTTGAAGAGTTTTGGTGGTGCCAACTGATCCAGCCCAAATCACTCCTGTGGCATTGCCTGGTCTGTGGTGCTGAACATCTGCCCACAGGGGAGTAAATGCACTGATTTTACTTAGTGCAGCTGGCACAGATGTAGGCAGATCTCCTTAGGCTTGGCCACCACAGATGTGCTAATTGGAATAAAGCCAGGGGAGGTCTGCAGGGCAGAGAAATGGGAAGGTAGGTCAGCAAACCCGTTCTGAAGAGGTGGAATTGGTGGACAGATCAGTTGCAGGAATAGATGGCCTGAGGGAGTCACAGACTTTAATCTTTGGCATGATTTAGGCAAACAATTTTGAAGGAGCAGTGGAAGCTTAGCTGCTCCTGTTGCAGAGCTGTAGCAGTGACTGTCCAAGGCTGAACGCATCCCTGAAGTCACTGTGCATGCAAGCGCTGGTACCCAGCAGCCTCACGTCATCTCCTGATGGTGCAGCACTAGCTGCAGGATGTGTCTGCGGCACAGCTACTTCGCCTCCTGGCCTGTGTTTAGTCTGCTGCGTTTCTGCCCTGCCCAGCATGGGGGCTGGGCTAATTGAGTTTTAAGTGACAAGTCAAAGCCCAGCGATGATTAGACAATGCTTTGGCTAATTAGCTTACAATGGGAGAGCGGAGCTATGGCGAACACCCAGCTTTAGCCACTGAACCTGAGCTCCTCCTCCGGAAGAGAGGCAAAGAGAACATAACAGAAGATGAATGTGCTTCTGCCAGCTCCCAGAGGTTATTAGTGACTCCCATTCTCTTCAGCTAACTTTGGAGCTGAGACCTTTCCCATGGGTTGTTTTGATCATCTCTTAAACTCTTTACTGCACTTTGCCAGGAGAGGGGCACAGAGAAGTGCAATCAGGTGCGAGTCTGTCAGCATACAGCATTCCACCACATTCCTTTGGGTTTGAAAAACCTCATTAACGAGTTAACTCTCATTAGACTGCCAGAGAGTGGAACTGATTAAAGGGTTGTGTGGCACCTCAATGCCAGCTTTCCTCAAAAGACAGAGAAGGTTGCCCCAGACATCCTGCCGGCTGGTTTCCTGAGCAGCTGAGGCATCACACGCCTAGCTCTGGGGAGACAGGACTGACTGTGTCTCTCCAAGCACGTCACAGTCAGCATAAGCTTCCTCTGGGTCAGAATCTGGCCTCTAACCAAGTGTGTTCTTTATTGTATAGACCATTGGCCTATTAGTAAACAGTTGTGTTAGTCTTAATCTAGATGAATAATTGCAGTTACATAAAAACCCTCTGATCACAGAATCCTAGCATGATGGGGCCTGAAAGGGACCTCTGGAGATCACCCAGTCCAACCCCGCTGCTGAAGCAGGACACCCGCAGCGGCTTGCCCAGAGTCACAGTGGCCAGTTGGATTTGGAATCTCTCTAGAGAGGGAGACTCCACAGCCTCTCTGGGCAGCCTGCTGCAGGGCTCTGACACCCTCATACCAAAGAACCCTTCCCTCACGTTCAGGAGGAGACTCCTGGGTTCCAGTCTGTGCCTGTTGCCAGGCACCTCTGGAAAGAGTCTGGCCCCATCCTCTTGGCACCCATCCTTAAGGTATTTGTGAGCATTGATAGGACCTCCTTCCCTGTTAAGATCAGTGGGTGGTTCTCGAGAGGTGGTATTTCAAACCCCAGTGACACAATTCAGCTGGTTAGGGCTTTTTCTTTTACTGATTCCCACATGCTCACCAGCTCTCCTGTCCATGCTAAACTCTACTGATCCACTGCAGGGGTGGGGTTTGCTTTTTTTCTTTAGTTTGTGCCAGACTGGGCAAACTCTTAGCAAGTTCCTACCCTGAGATGAGGAGCATCAAAACCTGTGGGTGCTACAGAGAAGATGACAGAAGCATCCATGAGCTCCTTGCTGGAGTGTGAGCCAAACCCTGAGGAGTCTGTTCCAGCCCAGATCAAATAGACTGGCACCTGTTAACCACTAAGAGGAAGCAATGTGGTTAGTGGGCAGGAATATTTCAGGTGGAACTATATAAACTATGCCTCAGCCATCAGTAGATGCACAAAGGCACATGGCAGTGAGGCTGCTCTGGCTCAAGGCAGCGTTAGCCAGAGCAGTGTGCAAGAGCTGAGGCATGCTGACATTAACAGAGCCAACTTGAATCAGTTCACAGCAGGTTTCCAGTGCGGAGAATGCAGTGAGTCACCAGAGGGATGCCTCTCTCTTGCAGGGGAGGCCAGCGCCTCGACCATGTGGGACAACAACGCCTGGATCTTTTTTTATGACAACAGCACTGAAGGAGAACCTCCCTTCTTAATCCAGGACTTCATCCACGCCTTCCAGCCAAATGCCAAACTCATCATCATGCTGAGAGACCCCGTGGAAAGGTGAGGCAGGCAGATGCTGCTGAAGCACAGGGGAGCAGCCCTCCCCAGTGGCTCTCCCCGCTCCCTTGGACACAAGTGCATGTGACATGAGGCCATGGAATTGCGGTGGTGTTTTAAAAAGGGACATGGGAGTCAGTGCCACAGCAAGTGTCAGGCACGGACACCTGAGCTACCTAGGATAAAAGCATGCATGGGTGGGCAAGGGCAGGGTCAGGGCATTGCCTGAGCCTCGGGCTGCAGAGCGCTCACTGGGCTGAGTGTGGCTCTGCAGGTGCAGGTCCTGTGAGGTGCTTCAGTTCATGTTTGTGTCTTCCAGAGGCATATTGTTCAACTTGATGAAGGCACTGCAAATAGCTCCAAAGGCAGCCAGTCACAGACTCCTAGAACCGTTTTGGTTTGAAGAGACCTTTAAGGCCAGCAAATCCAACCTCTCGCTCAGCACTAAACTGTGCCCAGAGGCACCACTTCTACAGGTGTCCTTGCTGCCACTCAGGACAGGCTTCCCTGGGCAGTGTACTGAGCACAGCAGCTCCCCCTTGCCCTTCCTGGCTTGCTTTGTCCTGAAAACGTTGTTCTCCTCTCCAGGCTGAACCAGCCTAGCTCTCAGACTGGCCTCTTAGTAGAGAGCTTCTAGCCCTCTGATCTTTTGTTGTGGCCTCTTGTGTACTTCTCTAATACATCTCCGGTGACAAAGCCAAGAAGCACCCAGGAGATAGGAGAGGGGCATCCAGGCTGCACTGTGAGCTCAGGCATGGGGAGAAGGGCAGGCATGGGGCATTGGTGCAGGCAGCCTCCTGTACCCTTCTGCCTAGCAGCTATCCAAAGTGACTGGGCAGTGGGAAGGGATGGATGCAGCGGGATGAGCCTCCCTGATGGCAGGAGATGTCTGCCTCTCACAAGCAGAGCCTCGGGAAATGCAGCTCTCAGCTTTTAATGGTGTCTCCTGACCTCAGGATTTAACAGGTGGCGATTCTGTGGGAGAGAGCTGGCTGAAGTGGCTTCCTCATGTAAATTACTGACCAATCCCAAGCTTGGTACCCTCCAGTAGGAGCTTTTTCATTTAAAAAGACTCCAAAGTGCCTTTTTTTCAGACTGGGAAGAGCAGGACAAAAACTCAGGCTTTGTCTTTCTTAGTTGGTGTCTCCTGTAGACAGCACTGGGTGCCTCTGCTCCTAGAATCAAGAATGGTTTTGTTTGGAAGAGAACCAAAAGATCATCTTGTTCCAACCCCCTGCCATGGGTGGGAACATCTACCACTAGACCAAGCTGCTTCAAGACCCATCCAGCCTGGCCTTGAACACTCCCAGGAATGAGGCATCCACAGCACTTCTGGGCAACCTGCTCTAGTGTCTTGCCAGCCTCTTGAATATCAATCTGCCTGCCCTCTTTTAGCTGAGAGCTGTCACCCCTTGTGCTCCCAGCACACTGCTAGATAAAGGCTCTCTCCCCATCCTTCCTACAGACATGCTTTGAGCACTGGGAGGCCACCAGGAAGTGGAAGCCTTTGTCTTCCTTTCCCTCCTTGTTTCCCCCATCAACAGAAGGGAGAGGCAACAGGGGACATGTCTGGACAAACCAGGACATGGTTTAGACCTACTGCCCTTCCAGGACAGCTGAACACCCCCAACACGGGGCAGGCTGTGGATGTAGTCTACCTGGACTGCAGCACAGACTTTGGCACCATCTGCCACAACAAGCTCCTGGCACAGTTGCCAGCTTGAGGCTTGGACAGATTCACTCTGGTATGGGTGAAGAACTGGCTGGAGGGCTGGGCCCAGACAGTGGTGCTGAGTGGTGCCACATCCAGTTGGCAGCTGGCACCAGTGGTGTGCCCCAGGGATCAGTGCTGGGCACAGTCCTGTTCAATACCTTTATTGATGATCTGGAGCAGGGGATTGAGTCCAGCATCAGTGAGTTTGCAGATGACAGCAAGCTAGGAGCAGCTGTGGAGCTGTTGGAGGGTAGGAGAGCCCTGCAGAGGGACCTGGCCAGACTGGATGGGTGGGCAGAGGCCAAGGGGATGAGACTGAAGAAGGCCAAGTGCAGGGTTCTACACTTTGGCCACAACAACCCCAAGCAGCACTACAGGCTGGGGACAGAGTGGCTGAGAGCAGCCAGGCAGAGAGGGAGCTGGGGGTGCTGGGAGAGAGGAGCTGAAGAGGAGGCAGCAGTGTGCCCAGGTGGGCAGCAGAGCCAATGGCATCCTGGGCTGGCTCAGGAGCAGTGTGGGCAGCAGGACAAGGGAGGTTCTTCTGCCCCTGTGCTCAGCACTGCTCAGGACACCCCTGGAGTGCTGTGTCCAGTTCTGGGCTCCTCCATTGCAGAGAGATGTTGAGGTGCTGGAAGGTGTTGAGAGAAGGGCAGCAAGGCTGGGGAGGGGCCTGGAGCAGAGCCCTGTGAGGAGAGGCTGAGGGAGCTGGGGGTGTGCAGCCTGCAGAAGAGGAGGCTCAGGGCAGAGCTCATTGCTGTCTGCAGCTGCCTGAAGGGAGGCTGTAGCCAGGTGGGGTTGGGCTCTGCTGCCAGGCACCCAGCAATAGAACAAGGGGACACAACCTCAAGCTGTGTCAGGAGAGGTCTATGCTGGATGTTAGGAGGAAGTTGTTGTCAGAGAGAGTGATTGGCATTGGAATGGGCTGCCCAGGGAGGTGGTGGAGTTGCCGTGGCTGGAGGTGTTGAAGCCAAGCCTGGGTGGGGCACTTAGTGCCATGGTCTGGTTGGTTGGGCAGGGCTGGGTGCTAGGTTGGGCTGGGTGAGCTTGGAGGGGTCTTCCAACCTGCTTGATTGTATGACTGTGATTCTGTGAACACTCCCAGCCTGGTCTCACAGCAGAGCTCTTCCAGACCCCAGCACTGCTGTGGTCTCCTCTGACCCTATTCCAACAGGTCCCTATCTGTGCCAAGGGCTCCAGGGCTACCCCAGCTCTGTGGAGGTGTCTCAGCAGAGCACAACAGAAGGGCAGAATCCTCCCCTTAGCCATCTGTCCACACTGCTGGGGATCAGCCAAGGACAGGTTGGCTTTTTTCCCCTGTTTTCTTTTCTCATCTTCTCTAGCTTGCTACTTACTTTTCTTTTAAAAAGATGTGTTAAAAAGTCCAAACCAAGCCAACAACCAAAAAGAACCCAAAAAGCTTTCCACCAAGCTAAAAGCATCCTGACACAAACTGATCCCTGTTCTCTGACTTTCAAGGAGCAGGGAGTCTTCATTTCTTTCCTATGGGAATCTAAGTCCTGTTCTTCCACAACTGTGAGGTGAATAATGAGTGCCGAGGGCTGCTCCTGTGCTTAAGTGCTCTGCTGGACTAGGGCCTAAGCTTTCCAAATCAAATGATGAATTTTTAAGTACCTGTGGAAATCTGGGGAGGTTAACAAATAAACGAAGCAAGTGGAATAGTAAAGGTTACTGCAGCAGTGAAGTGAAACTTAAAGCAAGGCTTTCCAGAGCCTGTCTTGGGCACCTGTGCTTTTTGACAGAGGCTGAAGGACCTTGAGGGTTTCAGGAATGTTCTCTAGGGCAGGCAAATCCTCAGCTCTTATAAAGCTGCCTCCAAAATGCTGCAGTACTGCTGGGCTCTGGCCGTGGTTTCCAAGCCTCGGCGTGAGCAAAGCTCCTGTGTCAGCAGACGTGGCATTTGTGCCATGGCAGAGCATTTTCTGTGTCTCCTTGAGCCATATTCACCTTAGAATCCTAGAGGCATAGAGTTGTTTTGCTTAGAAAGGCCCCTGAAGACCATAAGCACAAGCATTCTCTAGCTCTACCAGGGCTGGTGTTAAGCTGTCTTGGGGAAGTTTAAGCAAGCTGTCGGGCATCAGTGCTGAAGTAGACCATCTACCTGCCAGTAGGTTTGGGTTGTTTCACCACCACCACCACCACCCCAAAAGGGATTTGAATGAAGATATTTTTAAGTGATACTAAGCAACTATAAACCCAGTGCTAAAAGTGTGCCATGAGAGGATGCTTCCCTGCTGTAACTTAGAGAGATTCTTGTTGCTGGTGGCTCTTTCTCCCAACAGCAGCTGATGTAGGGGCTCTGCTTGCCTGAAAACTGTCACGGCCCTGTGTCCTGACCTCCTCAAAATGGAGGTGCATTGCTTGTAGAATCATACCATTGTTTCAGCTGGAAAAGCCCTCTGAGGTCATCGAGTCCAACCATTCTCCAACACTGCCAAGTCTGGTGTCCCTCAGCAGCACAGCACCACATCTGTGCTTGAAGGAGCCAGCACAGCAGGTTGGAGCACAGGTGTGAGCTATTTCCCTAGCTGTACTCTTCCAGCTTTAAAAACCTCAAGAGTTGGAGTGCTGTAAATTAGAAGGTTTTGATAGAAAGTCAACAGAGGACTGGAGCTGGAGGGCTCTGCAAAACACATGAAATGTGGGCTCCTGCCTACCCTGGTGGTAGCCAGCTTGGCAAGAAAATCACTCTAACCTGTTCAGTTCCTCCCTGGGCTTTGAAATCACCTTTAGGCTTTTGAGAGGAGCACCACATACGGAGGGGTACTGGTGGCAGGTGAGAGCAGATCTGCTGTTCATAGGTAGCACATTTGCACAACTTGCCTTCGGGAAGAAAAGATCCTGGCTGGCACACCTGCTGAGGTCAGGCTCCCAAGGGATGCTGAACTGGATGGCGTTCAGCAAGTCCCTGCAGTGGATGACACCACATCTAAACTCATCCAAGTGAACAGAAGCTGTGGCCCTGGTTGAGCAGGTGGAGCACAGGTGTCACCTTGCCCTGGTGACACTTCAGGATTCACCGATGGCCATTGCCAAGTACAGAAATCTGCCTTCCATCTGCTGCTGCTTACCTCCCTGTCTCTCGCCTGCAGGTTGTACTCGGATTATCTCTACTTTGCAAGTGCCAATAAATCTGCAGAGGACTTCCATGAGAAGGTGTCAGAGTCCCTGCAGCTGTTTGAAAGCTGTGTGCTGGATTTCTCCCTGAGAGCCTGCGTCTACAACAACAGCCTCAACAACGCCATGCCTGTGCGTATCTCCGCAAACAGGGGTTGCCTGCTTGCTCGGGGTACAGTCAGTCAGGGTGAAGTACCAGCACACAGGGCACACAAGCACCCAGAGAGAAAGTGTTCTTCCTGCCCATTTGAAAAGCAGAAAGCATCAATCTATCTACCTGTGAGTGAGTCAGAGCTGCTGTAGGGCTGGGCTATCCCCTCAGCCTGTTGCCTGCTGAATGCCAACAGCACTCATGCAGGTTCTGCAGTCTGTGAGAGCAGTTACTGAAGAGTACAGCTTCAGGTCTAAGCTTCCTCTTGCATATCTCTTCAAAAGGTAGCTCTTGTGAGGATCTTTGTGCTGTAAAAATGTCTCAAATCAGAGTAAAAGATGTATTCTTTCTCAAGAAAAGGCTACCAATAATAGGATAAAACCTATCTCCTTTTTTGTATTGATTTGGTGTAAATTGTGCCCATCAGAACTGCTGGCAGGGGAATGGGTGAGTATTACAGGCTTGGTATTCCAAAACTCACCTTTTTAGTATAGAATTGGCTTCAAATTTAGCTTGAGGCAGGGGCAAAATATGAGAGAGATTGACTTGAAGTATCTCATCTGGCCAGTTCACCTCTTTTATTTGCTCAGGCTATGAAGGACTCGGAGGGAATAGTTCTCTCCTTTGTCTCTGGTGTCTGAAGATAAAGCAGTTACCAGAGGCCACACTGCACAGGCTTGGGTCCTGCAGCAGCAGGCTGGTACACTGCAGCTGCCACTCTTTGGTGATGGCCTCCAGGACCTCCACAGAGGAGAGCTGCCCCTGGGCAGTACCGCAGCCTTCTCCAGCCACTTGCTTGCACAAATGCACTTCCATTGTAGGGAGAGAAAGGCAGGCAGAGACTCATAAGGAAAGATTTTCCCTTTATCTTCCTCCTCAGGATGCAGAAGCAATCTTCATTTGTTGCCTTAGGCATCCCTCTGAAGAAGCGTTTGGAACCAAATGGAGGATGCCTAGTTCCAGGGAGCCAAAGCAGGTGTTCTGCATAAAACAACCACGTGAACTGTGCTCCTCAGCAGGCTTCCATAGCTGCCTCAGCCCAGCTGCTGAAGTCTGTGATGTGCATGGTTTGCTGCAATGGTATTTCCCCAGGGCAGCTCATGAGACTGCTGACTCCATTACTCTGCCAGGAGAACGTTGGTTTGCCATTGGCCAATACAGTCCCGAAACAAGAGAGGTGTCGTGGCCATAGTCAGTGCTGAGAGATGTCTCCCTGCAAATAAAGGGGTGTGTGTCATCATCAAAAGAATGACTCAGCAGTAGCTCAAGATATGGCTTATTTTTGCTGGAATCAATGTGTCAGGGAGGGTCAGGCAAGAAGCAGGGCAGGCTCTTGTCACCCGGCCCGATGCACGCTGCAGTGAGGCCCGTGGAGGAGCTGTCTCTTTCACGAAAGATGCTTACGACTTGGGACTCGTGTTCCTCTCTTCTGAGCCTGCAGGGATTTCGAAAAGCATTTATAAGCACAGTTGGAGGTTGGATTTTTAAGTGCTCCAGCCTGCCATGTGGTGGGTTGAGACTCCCCTCCCCACTACTGAAACTGACCAGACCAGCTCCGGCGGCTTGGCAGTAAGCTAAAGCTCTGTTTGCATCAGAGCTAACTTTACGAGCATGCATACACAATACAGTTACAGGTAGTTACAAGCACCACTTAGAAATCCAAACTTCCTCCCAGACAAAGAAACTGCCCAGAAAGGGCTCAAAGCCTCCCTGTCTCCCAGACAGGCAAACCAATCAGCAAAGCTCACTTGTTTTCTGTTAGTGGAAGAGATGTGAACAAAGGACAAGGGAATAGATCCAATGCTTAGGAGAGAAGAAGGCAAAAGAGGGACATATTGTTTACATTTTGGCTTTTTATCCCTTTCAGCAAACCAATGAATAATACAGACTCTATCGCTATTGTTCTCTTACAACCAATGATCTAACTTCTCTCATTAGAATATTACAACTAGCCTCAAACCTCTTGCCCTTTTCATGTTTCAGCTTGTTATGCAAAGTTGAGGTGGGAACAAAACCAGAGATGAGGTTGGGACAGTGCACATCTCTGGTCTAACATAGCCTGGTGCACTCCTTGTGCACTCAGACATTGCCCTGTTAATGCTGTCTAGTAGTCACTGCTACTGCAGCTTACATCTAGAGCCCATTACTGCATCAGGTGGTAGGAGCAAATACACCCAAATCTAATTCCCGCCACTGAATCAGGCTATTTGTGCTGCTTATGGCAGTGTGGTCTGGTGCAGCTGATACCCAAAGTGAAATAAGCAGCCTTACGACCTGCAGCAAGCAGCAGCACTAAGCATAGTACATGAAGTCACAGAATGTTTTAGACCTGGAGGGAACTTTAAAGATCCAATCCACCCCCCCTGCAGTCAGCAGGGACATCTTCAGTCAGAGCAGGTTGTTCAGAGCCCTGACCCACCTGACCTGGAATGTCTCCAGGGATGGGGCATCTCCCACCTCTCTGGGCAACGTGGGCCAGTGTTTCAGCATCCTCAGTGAAAACAAATTCTTCCTTCTATCTAAATCTCCCTCCTTTAGTTTAAAACTGTTACTCCTTGTCCTGTTGCAACAGGCCCTGCTAAAAAAGATAGTCATGTTCCCTTCACTCCGCTTCGCCCAGGAGATGACAACTCCCAGTGTCTGCATGAGGTGGGGGCGAGGCGGCCAAGCATCCTTCCGTGTGTTGTAGTCTCTCTGCAGCGCTTCTGTGCAGACGTGTGGGAGCAGGCAGTGCACAGCCAAGCTGTTGGTGAAAGGNTTGTAGGGAGAGAAAGGCAGGCAGAGACTCATAAGGAAAGATTTTCCCTTTATCTTCCTCCTCAGGATGCAGAAGCAATCTTCATTTGTTGCCTTAGGCATCCCTCTGAAGAAGCGTTTGGAACCAAATGGAGGATGCCTAGTTCCAGGGAGCCAAAGCAGGTGTTCTGCATAAAACAACCACGTGAACTGTGCTCCTCAGCAGGCTTCCATAGCTGCCTCAGCCCAGCTGCTGAAGTCTGTGATGTGCATGGTTTGCTGCAATGGTATTTCCCCAGGGCAGCTCATGAGACTGCTGACTCCATTACTCTGCCAGGAGAACGTTGGTTTGCCATTGGCCAATACAGTCCCGAAACAAGAGAGGTGTCGTGGCCATAGTCAGTGCTGAGAGATGTCTCCCTGCAAATAAAGGGGTGTGTGTCATCATCAAAAGAATGACTCAGCAGTAGCTCAAGATATGGCTTATTTTTGCTGGAATCAATGTGTCAGGGAGGGTCAGGCAAGAAGCAGGGCAGGCTCTTGTCACCCGGCCCGATGCACGCTGCAGTGAGGCCCGTGGAGGAGCTGTCTCTTTCACGAAAGATGCTTACGACTTGGGACTCGTGTTCCTCTCTTCTGAGCCTGCAGGGATTTCGAAAAGCATTTATAAGCACAGTTGGAGGTTGGATTTTTAAGTGCTCCAGCCTGCCATGTGGTGGGTTGAGACTCCCCTCCCCACTACTGAAACTGACCAGACCAGCTCCGGCGGCTTGGCAGTAAGCTAAAGCTCTGTTTGCATCAGAGCTAACTTTACGAGCATGCATACACAATACAGTTACAGGTAGTTACAAGCACCACTTAGAAATCCAAACTTCCTCCCAGACAAAGAAACTGCCCAGAAAGGGCTCAAAGCCTCCCTGTCTCCCAGACAGGCAAACCAATCAGCAAAGCTCACTTGTTTTCTGTTAGTGGAAGAGATGTGAACAAAGGACAAGGGAATAGATCCAATGCTTAGGAGAGAAGAAGGCAAAAGAGGGACATATTGTTTACATTTTGGCTTTTTATCCCTTTCAGCAAACCAATGAATAATACAGACTCTATCGCTATTGTTCTCTTACAACCAATGATCTAACTTCTCTCATTAGAATATTACAACTAGCCTCAAACCTCTTGCCCTTTTCATGTTTCAGCTTGTTATGCAAAGTTGAGGTGGGAACAAAACCAGAGATGAGGTTGGGACAGTGCACATCTCTGGTCTAACATAGCCTGGTGCACTCCTTGTGCACTCAGACATTGCCCTGTTAATGCTGTCTAGTAGTCACTGCTACTGCAGCTTACATCTAGAGCCCATTACTGCATCAGGTGGTAGGAGCAAATACACCCAAATCTAATTCCCGCCACTGAATCAGGCTATTTGTGCTGCTTATGGCAGTGTGGTCTGGTGCAGCTGATACCCAAAGTGAAATAAGCAGCCTTACGACCTGCAGCAAGCAGCAGCACTAAGCATAGTACATGAAGTCACAGAATGTTTTAGACCTGGAGGGAACTTTAAAGATCCAATCCACCCCCCCTGCAGTCAGCAGGGACATCTTCAGTCAGAGCAGGTTGTTCAGAGCCCTGACCCACCTGACCTGGAATGTCTCCAGGGATGGGGCATCTCCCACCTCTCTGGGCAACGTGGGCCAGTGTTTCAGCATCCTCAGTGAAAACAAATTCTTCCTTCTATCTAAATCTCCCTCCTTTAGTTTAAAACTGTTACTCCTTGTCCTGTTGCAACAGGCCCTGCTAAAAAAGATAGTCATGTTCCCTTCACTCCGCTTCGCCCAGGAGATGACAACTCCCAGTGTCTGCATGAGGTGGGGGCGAGGCGGCCAAGCATCCTTCCGTGTGTTGTAGTCTCTCTGCAGCGCTTCTGTGCAGACGTGTGGGAGCAGGCAGTGCACAGCCAAGCTGTTGGTGAAAGGCCGTCTCTAACCAGCAGGAGGGCTATGTGCAAAGACCTCCCTACGCTGTGCTGAAAACAAGAGGCAGAGTGAAGGATGTTCAGATCTTGTCTTTGTGTGGTTCAGCAGCAGCACACACTTGGTTCTTTTGCCCAGAATGAGAGGGGAGTGCTGGTTTGTTACTGCTGAAGGTGTTGCTAGAGGAATGAATGTTCTGTCTGTTTCTGTGCTGCCAGGTCAGGCTGCAGGTGGGGCTCTACGTCGTGTATCTTTTGGACTGGCTCACAGTGTTTGACAAAGATCAGATTCTTGTTCTTCGCTTGGAGGACCACGCTTCAAATATGAGATACACCATGCACATGGTGTTCCAGTTCTTGGATCTGGGTAGGTGTCTCCTGCCTTTTTTAAAGAAGGTGCAAAAAGTCCTGATTGTCCTTCTAGGTCATTTGTGCTTTATTAAGAGAGACACGTGGGAATTCATCTTGACACAGGCATTGGTCTTGTTGCCTGGAGTCAGTCAAAACTAACATGCTCAAATCCCCATAAGACTGGTGTGAGAGGCTCTTAATAAGACTATCTCCACAAAAAAATCACACCCATGCAGAAGGTAGGGATATGTCTTACCACATGGAAGGCAGCCCTGCTCCTGAAGGCAGCCAGGGCTTGTTTATCATGAGCTTGTATAGATGCAAGAGGTATTCCACACAGTCTGAACAACCTGAAGTGCTGCTGTGGTGCAGATACAAACCCTCGATCTGGTCCCAGGGAAAGGTTGTGCTTCTGGCCAGGGAGGGGGAGGAAATTGTGTTTGTGCTGGGTCCATTGAGACATCTGTTGCTAATTCTGGGAGAAAGGCTGGCAGGAAAAACGTTGCCCAGTGTTGATCTGACAGTATCGAGAGGATGCAAATGTGCCTGCAAAAGAGTCTGGCTGGTCCAAATACTGGCCTAGATGCTGAGCAAGTTTGAATGCAGCAGGCTGAACAGATGAAGAATTTGGCATTCCCCTGCTGAATATCACTTGTGATGGAAAAGTCTGTGGGGTTTCCATCTTGCTCAAGTATATAGAATCATGGAATAATGGAGTTGTTTGGGTTGGAACAGACCTTTCAGACCATCGAGACCAGCCGTTAACCCAGCACTGACAGGTCACCACTGAGCCATGTCTCCAAGTGCCACATCTATATGTCAAGGGCTTACATCTGTTCCTGGAACAGGGGCAGCACTCTAGTTGTGCTCCACCTGGATCCCCCCGGCAGCCTGCAAAGAAAGACAGGGCTCGCACGAGCAAAGCCTGTGGAGTCTGCTGAATGTTAGACACTCACACCATGAGAGGAGCTCACAGTATGAAACAAGTGCCTCTCCAGAACAGGCAGGCAGCTCTAGTCATGGCACCATTGTCTTCTGAGAACATTTTTTTTTCCCTTCAAAATTGTTTATGCTGCTTGTAGTAGAAATGATTAGTGTGGAAGGAAAGTTTCTTATTTCTATATTTACCAACAGTGATTTATTCTGCTAATCAAAGCCTGAATTCAATATTCTGAAGCATCACTGCTGCTCACACAAATCCCATTTTTCACTCCCTGGCAAACCTTTTGCTTTGGTCATTTGTTTGCTTTAATATGAGCATTTGGGGTGCAAGACCTGAAGGCTGTACTCTATTTCTCCACAGGACCGCTCAGTGAGAAGCAAGAAGCTCTGATCACAAAGAGTCCTGCATCCAACACCAGGCGACCTGAAGACAGAAATCTGGGACCTATGCTGCCAACCACAAAGGCAATCCTAAGAGATTTCTATAGGCCTTTTAATACAAAACTGGCACAAGTTCTTTTTGATGATGCTTTTTTATGGCAGAGGACATGACCTGTAAATTTCCTGTCACAAACACAGTGCTTAAAGGAGTTTTTATTTTTTTAACTTCTATTTTTGTGCGTGGATATTTACACCGTTCCTGTCCCAAAGAGAAGCCGAGAGGGAGCTGAGATGCTCACCTTCAGTCAGCACACTTCACCACAGTTACACCACACTCTCCTGAGGAGAATGTAAAGCATCTTGCCTTTCAGTTTATTACAACCTCTTTTACCTCTGACAGAAGAGTGGAGAGCATTGGTTCGGTGATGATGTCTTCCACTCCACGGGGTCGCTGAAGTTTAACCTTCTCTAAGATGCTGCAGCACTGAACTGGCATCAGCCTCCTCCAGTTACACTTATAATCTCATTGCCAATATATGTTATTCATTCAGTTTTTCACAATATCAATGTCATTTAGCCATTAAAATTTTTAATTGAATTCAACCTAAAATTCTGTTTCCTTTTTTGTTTTCTGTCAGCACATTCCCCAGTGGCCTCTGCTCGCACAGAAGAGCTTCTCACGCTCCCTTAGTTTCAAAACAGAGATAAAGGATAATTGCACTACATACATTTCCAAGTCTAATTTATACCTTCAGGATAAAAGAACTTTCACTGCCACATTCTTGTAACAGGAATGTGTGTGTTCTGATTGACACTTAGGAGCAGCCCACGCTCAGCGGTCAGTGTAGCAAATCCACTGCCTTCCACCTTTTGCTGGTGTAAACACAAACACCAGCCACTCACCCCTTTGCCATGGAAGCCACCAATGGGCTTGACCAAAAGGGCAGTACTGGCCCTGGAGAGCTCTGTGGAGTTTTCTGGTGGCTTCTACACAAATACTCTTCACCATTCAAGGAAATAGGCATTTTTAAATCAGTATGAAATGGTGTTCTCAGACGCACAGGCAGACAGCATCACAGGCTCACAGGATATTAGGGGTTGGAAGGGACCCAAGGACATCATTGAGTCCAAGCCCCCTGCCAGAGCAGGACCACACAATGTAGCTCAGGTCACACAGGAATACCTGCAGACAGTCCTGGAAAGGCTCCAGAGAAGGAGACTCCATAATCTCTCTGGGCAGCCTGTGCCAGTGCTCTGGGACCCTTACAGGAAAGAAGTTCCCCCTTGTGTTGAGCTGGAACCTCCTGTGCTGCAACTTACACCCATTGCTGCTTGTCCTATCCCAGAGAGCAGTGAGCAGAGCCTGTCCCCCCCACGCTGACCCCCAGCCCTCTGATGTTTATAAACATTGATTAAAGCCCCTCTCAGTCTTCCCTTCTCCAGACTAAGCAGCCCCAGGTTCCTCAGCCTCTCCTCATCAGGCAGTGCTCCAGGCCCCTCATCATCCTCGTAGCCCTTTCCAGCAGATCCCTTGCACCCTCGTGGAAAGGATGAGTTACCCAATTAGCCAGGTCCTTCCTAATGAGGTGTTTCCCTCTTCAGGAAAGATGTCTGCATCCAATTCAAAAAGGCTGAGATATAAAACTGAGGAAAATGAGCAAACAAACAAACAAAAAACCTACAATATTGTGAAAGCTCTGGAGAAGCTTTGGCCTATCTGAAAGCTTCTATGTGAGCACAGCAGGCAGGTTTTGCTGTGGGCATGCACCACCTCAGCACCTGATTGCAAGCACACCTGGTTAGGTTCACTGCTGGTCTGCAGTCTTCCTTTGGGTCTCTCTAAGCTAGGGACTTTCGTCAGCGACAAACGAAAACGCTGCCTGTCGATAATTTTCCTCCAAGGGTTAAGATGACTGTTTCTTTTCTGAGGGTGAGGTGGAACTGATTCCCAGCTAGCAGGTATCAAAAGCCTGAGGAATGATCCCCAGCTGGCTTCCAGTGCCTTTTTGACTGCTGCCTTGGACCCCAGAGTACGACTTGCTGAAGGACTCGGGCAGAGGTTTACCCCTCCATGGAGACGTGTCAGCTCCTGCGTTTCTAAGCTGAGAGCTAGTGCTGAAAGCTTCACAAATCCACCTGAATGTGATTGATGACATGAGAGATATTCTGTCACAAAGGTCCAGCTCTAGGTCCTTTTCCAACTGGCAATGCTCTGTTTAAAAAGGATTCAGTCTGGTAACATTTTCAGTCAACAATTTATTTACACCGAGGATCTCTGCCAGCTCTGTCTAGGCTGTGTGTTCAGGATAACTCTGCACAGAATATTTGCTCCCCTGGTCCACTGTGTTTAAATGTTTCCATGCAGTTGTCAGCTACCACCATCATCTAATCATGTTATTTTGTATTCATTAGCCCTCGAGCCTGATACCTGTGTTATCTTTAGCACTTCTTTGTGCCACATGCTAAGGTGCTGAGCTCTAACCTCTTCCAGCACATCCATGCAGTTCACTCATGGACATGAGCTTCTGTGTGCTCTTTGCCTGTGCATATAACCTAAATCAAAACATTCTTCGTGGTTAAAAGTTCTGGTTTAGGCTGACTCGGACCAGCATCCTGCTAGATCAAGGTCTTCCGATTCAGAGGAAGGAGTAAGGTTAAAGGTTCCCTGTGTGATGGTGGACAGTGGTGACCACCCATATCCAGGTGTGGATGAGGTCAGCAGAGAGCAGTCTGTGCAGCAAGGATTAGGTGTAGCACAGTAGCAAATGGGGAAGGGATGACAGCTATAGCTGATCTGTTAGGAGCCTGTGATCCTTCTCAAAGTGAAGTTTCTAAAGAGGCTGCTTTTATGTCTTCTCTTTCATGAGCTCCATGATTGAATGCACCTTGTACTGGTAGGTTGTGGCATGACTAAGCAGCAAATAAACCCTCAGGAGGGCATCTTGGAGGTAAGGATGCTGCTCTCTAGTCCAGACTCCAAAACAGTTTTGCTCTGGTGATCCTGGATAAAACAAAGCAGTGTCTGAGTTTCTTGAGTGTGTGGCAGTGCTGGTGTCAGGCCCCTCTTTGTCCCTCAAACACAGAGCAGGCTGTCCCTATGCCATTCAGTGGCTTCACTCCAGCCTCACAGCACAGTCTCCCCGTAGGACGAGGATCACCTCAAGCTCTCCCAGTTCCTTTACCTTTGCATTGGCAGGTTTAGCTGTGAAGCTAACACTGCTGTTGCACTGCGGTGCCACCTGGCGCTGGGCAGGGGCACCGGAGAGAGAAGAAGTGGGAGCCAAACCAAAACGAGTATGATGCCCACTGGAGCAATTTGCCACTGCAGCCCGGGAGCTGGCGTTCCCACGGAGAATCCCTGACTTCGAAGAAACACAGAATCGCAGAATTTGGGTTGGAAAAGACCTTTAAGATTATCAGGTTCCAGCCGTTAACCCGGCACTGCCAGGTCACCACTAAACCATGTCCCCCAGCACCACAGCTGCATGGCTCTGAAATCCCCCCAGGGACGGGGACTCCACCAATTCCCTGGGCAGCCTCTGCCAGTGCTTGACAACCCTTTCAAGGAAGAAATTGCTCCTAATGTCCAGACTAAACCTCCTGTGGTGCACATTGAGACTGCTTCCTCTTGTCCTATCACTTGTCTGTTGTTCCTCTGGTAGTACTTTCAATCGTCACCAAGCAGTCAGGGCACAGCAGCTGCCATACCACTGCCAGGTGGTGGCCTGGCAAGTCCAATTGGCAGATATGCTGACAAGGGGGTTGCTCCACGTGTCTGTCCATACCAGGTCTCCACTTGCAACCAGAGGAAATATCTCATCCGTGGCTGAGGCCAGGGGGATCTCAGCCTTGGTTTTGGCAGTGTCCTGCTGAGGGCCCTTGCTTCTAGGTCACAGCTCCTGTAAAAACTTACCTGCTGTCTGGGCTGCCTCAATCAATAGAAAGACCCCAAAAATGATTGCCAGCGTGGCAGGGGCTTAATGGACTACCAAGCTGGAAGCTACTGGGCAAATGAGAGACCTGCTCTGTGTGTATTAGCCCACAATTAGCAGAAAGCAAGGCTGGTAAGAGGCATGGAGAGTAATTACCGTGTCACATTCTAGAAGACAGATACCTCCCATCCCTCAGCCTCTTCATTCCTCAGCAGACATTTGCTTGGGAAGAAATTGCCCCTCTGAGGAGACATAGGTGTCTTGGTGTCTCTGCAGCTGGGCTGGCAGGGGCAGAGGCTGTTTGAACACCAGAATCCTCATGTGTCCTTCTGCTTTCTTCAGCTACCCCCTACCAATTTGACTGCTCCCCAGCCATGTAAGAAGGAAGAAGGAGTAAGGGTTGTGTCCACAAGCATTGATTGCATTTTGACTACTCTGTCGCTCCCAGGAGTGCGATGTCCCAAGCTAGTGATGTGACTGGTTCGTCACCTCAAGTCCCTGGAGAACAAGCCCCAGTGGGTGATGTGAGTGCAGCTGGTACCTGGCTCCCTACCTCCAGAAGAGCCATGCCCTTTGTATTCAATTTGAAGGTCCACAGAAGTCATCAGAGGGAGGGCTGGGAGCCTACTACCGTGAGGCCAGGCTGAGAGAGTTGCGGTTGTGCAGCCTGGAGAAGAAAAGGCTTTGGGGAGACCTTCTGGTGGCCTTTCAGTACTTAAAGGGGCCTGCAAGGTGGATGGGGACAGGCATCTGAGCAGGGCCTCTTGTGACAGGGAAAGGAGTGGGAGGTGATGCTGCTGGTGGAGACAATATGGGGCAGAAGCAGAGAGCTGGAGTGGAACACTGCTCTTGCCGAAATCTGGCAGCCTGCGCTGCCACCGCATCCCCGCGGCTGCGGCTGTGGAATCAGCAGACGTCTGCCTGCTAGGGAGAGAGACGGCGAGGCCAGCAGGCGCCACAAGAGGGCAGGGCAGAGCCGAGCCGAGAAGGCGGCCGCAGCCGGGATGGGCGCCGCGGGCCGGCCGCGTCCAGCCGCGCTGCCCTAAAGCTCAGCCTCCCCAAGGCGCAGACACCGCAAAGCGCAGCCCACCCAAAGCGCAGCCCCCTCAAAGCGCAACGGGCAGCAGGCAAAAGAAACCCGTGAGAAAGGAAGGGGCATGTCTGATGGTGGCTGCAGCCGGGTGGGCAAAGCCTGCTGCCCTGGCTCACATCCTACTGTGCCACGCTCGCAAAAAGTCATCAAAGGCTTCCTCAGAACTGCACCAAGTGGCGGAGGCAAAGTTCTCGAGCTACAGAACACACACAGCTCACTGCAGGTCATAGAATCGCAGAAACATGGATCACTTGGAAAGGGACCTCAAGGATCAGTTGGTCTGACCTTTCTCTGGAGCCTTTCTCTGGAGTGTGATCATGACCTCTTTATCTGTGCTGGTGATGCTTTTGATGTAACCCAGCATCATGCTGGCTTTCTCTGCCACAGCAGCACACTATGCCCACATACTGAGTGCTGTAACTCATGTTGCCCTTTAACAACTCATATATAACTTAAATCAGTCACACATAAGTCAACACACCTCAACATAACACAAAAGACACAGAGAGACAGGCAAAAGGACCAAAGCATGCCCAGCAGTACCACTTATACCCAGCATGGCACTGATGCGATTCACACAGACATCACAGATTCACAGATTGCATCAAGTTGGAAGGGACCCTCAAATATCTTCTTGTCCAATCCCCTTGTAGTCAGCAAGGACACCTCCAACCAGATCAGGCTGCCCAGGGCCACATCAAGTCTGATCTTGACTGTCTCCAGGGACAGGGCCTCAACAACATCCCTGGGCAGCCTGTTCAAGTATTTCACCACCCTCATTGTGCAGAACTTCCTCCTGATGTGCAGCCTAAATCTATCATGCTCCACTTTCAAACCATTGCCCCTTGTCCTATTGATCATGATCCCACTTCTCTCTCCTGCATGATCCTACGAGGACTGGGGCAGTGCCTACTTTCACTCTGGTTCATGCTGCCAAATACAAATCCCTTCTCAAACCTCCATCCAGCTAAGATGGATTTGGAAGGTACCAAAGCAAAGCCCTTACTGCCATGAGCAAACACAAGTCCATCTTCTCTGTATTAATTGTTTTAGTGAATCCTTCGGTTGTCCTGTAGGACATAGGCAAATGAACCACTGACCCCCACTAAAAACTCCTCCTTGGAGACTTCCACACAAAGTATTCAGGTCAGTACTCACTGAATTATTAAACAGCATTGTGAAGGGCTGAGTTGCCTCACAGTGATGTTACCTGAGTGCTGTTGAAGCATCTTTAGCTTCAGTACTATCAACACATGAGAAAGTGTTTCTTAGCCTGACACAAACAAACGAACAAAGCCCCAACAAACAAAGGGGAAAAAAAACCCAACCCTTCTACTTTTAAATAACACCTTCCAAGAGGTACATATGAGTCATCCCTTGACTGTCTCACACGGCCCAAGGTGAATTCTGGAACATGTTGTCCCAGCCCACATGTAGGTGTTGCTGGTGTCTCTGCTGACTGAAGGGTGAGCAGGAGCTGGCAGGTGGTGCTGCAGAGCTGTCCTGTCCTGTGGCTGGGCTTTCCTAACACTGGATTATGACAAGTCCTGACTTTATGCATTTACATTAAGCTGGTGTTCAAAGCTGGTTTTTTTTTCTATATGTGCTACAGAAGCTGTTACTTGATGCACACCTTGGCAGCTACCTGTTGTGGTGTAATTAAAGGATGGAGGGATTGAGGGCAGCACAGCATGAGCTAGAACAGGCATCTGAAACAGAATAATTCAACAAGCAATCAAACCCAGGAGCTTCTGAAGCCAGAGGGTTCAAAGCACTTGGAATAGCATCAGTGTACCAGCTTGAGTATGGTAAAACCTCAGGAGGCCAGCGCTCTGCAGTGTCCAGCACCACAGCAGGCAGGATTTGCTAAGCCAGCTGCTGGAAGAGTCAAGAAACTGGGAACTGTAACACTGAAGTTCAGGAACTGAAGTGCTGGAGAACCAGAGAAGTGGGGACAGAGAGAGATGAAAGGCTCTAAGCGCAGCCCTAGCAGGTAAGCTGATTTATTTTACAGACACCACGGCTTGTGCCAGAGTGATCTGGTCCCTAGTCTGTAAAGGAGACCAGCCAGTGAGACTTGTTCCCTGTGACTGGCAATAAATGAAGCCAGTTGTGCCAAGCTGAGTTTGTTTTGCCCCTGGTGGCAGCTGTGGGATGATTTCCCTGTCCCTGTCTCGACCCACAAGCCTTTGGTTGCACTTCTTCCCCAGCCCAGGAAGGGAATAACTGAGCAGCTTTGGCAGACACCTAGCATCCAGCTAAAGCCAACCCACCACTTCGTGTTGACCCCAGATCCACATCAGACCTTGAGGAAGCCTCTTGCAGGACAGACTTAGACTCACCTTGCCTACCCTCAAGCCTGGCAAACATCAGGAGACAGAGCAGCTGTGTTGACTTGGCACTGTCCCTAGCTGAACCTTGTCCCTGGGAGAAGATCACTGTCAGTTCCTTGTCTTGTAAAGCAGCCTGGCACTGGAATCAAACCAGGCAACTGCTTAGGAAACCCAGCCTGTGTATGGGCAGCAGAGCACAGGGAGCTCCACGTGGGAAAAGAGCAGGACAGGTATGCATACAGCACTGGACACATCCCTCCGCTGCAGGGAACCACTTGGTGCTTGCTGGACTGGCTGCTTCAGAAGGACAAGGCAAAGGGGCTGTGGGGGATGTAGCTGATCAGCACAAGCAGCTAGAGCAATATCACAGTATCACAGTATCACAGTATCACTCACAAATCATCAAGTCCAACCCTTTACCACAGAGCTCAAGGCTAGACCATGGCACCAAGTGCCACGTCCAATCCTGCCTTGAACAGCTCCAGGGACGGCGACTCCACCACCTCCCTGGGCAGCCCATTCCAGTAGCCAATGACTCTCTCAGTGAAGAACTTTCTCC
>WAAF01005213.1:34705-52470 GCA_013400475.1 Tricholaema leucomelas | reverse complement strand
TTCCTGATGCAGGCCAGGATGCCACTGGCTCTCTTGGCCACCTGGGCACACTGCTGGCTCATGTTCAGGCGGGTATCAATCAGCACCCCCAGATCCCTCTCTGTCTGGCTGCTCTCCAGCCACTCCGACCCCAGCCTGTATCTCTGCATGGGGTTGTTGTGGCCAAAGTTTTTCGTACAGGAAGCTTTCCACAAGGCTTTGTGAAGGTCTCCAGGGAGTGGTTATCTTTAAACCCCAAGAAGATATCAGGGCGTGAACGACTTTCTATGCTGGGAAACACAAAAGGTTCAGAACGTGTCGGTTTGAAGCTTCTGGTCTGCTCCCTCTCCTCTTTTCCCTGATGAACAGTAAGGCCTCGCTGCACTTCATAACAGCTGTCTGCTGTTGCCTTGGGGTTACAGCAAAGATTTTCTGTACAATTACTGCAGAGGACCAGAAATCTCCAAATTACAACTCTGGAACAGTTTCCATTCCCACAACAACAGCAAGTTCAGGGTTCTCAGCGTGATGAACTGCGTCTGCTACTAGTGTGGCACCTCAGGTGTTCTCTGTGACACCCTTGCAGCATGGGCATGGATGTACTTACTTACAGAGCATGATTTTTGTTTATAGAGCACAGGGGTTTTCAGATTGGCATCACAGAGCCTTTTAGGCTTTCCAGCTGCCAGGATGTTACAGTAACTGCCATGTGCTTGCAGTGGAAAGCCTCTCACTTCCTAGGGGATGTTACAACGTTCCCAGTTTCACCAGGAAGAGATACCACAGTTTTCTTTAGCCCCATATGGCCCTGGTTTCCCTGCATGTTTGTCCTAGTTTTCCGCAGTGTAACTGATTTCCAGACACACGCTGCAGATTTCCTGTTCTGCAGCTCACACAGGTCCCCAGAAGGCACTGAGCTGCTTTGTAGCTATCCTGGATGCATCCTTGCACCAGCCCACTAGTAATGAGCAGCCGTAGCACAATGCCATGGGCTCAGCTCGGGAGGTCAGGCTGGTGCAAACACCTGTGCCATGCCTTTCTTCTAGGTGCCGCTTGAAGACATCTTCCGTGTAATGATGCCCCCTAAATGAAGTGTAAATTGTCCTTAAACACAGATCCAAGGTTACTGAGTCCGCAGAGGAATGTGAACACTCCCAACAGTGCCAGCATGGCCACAAGACAGCCAGGCAGGACACAGCAATGGGAACATGGCTTTAGAACCATAGGATGGTTTGGGTTGCAAGAGACCTTGAAGATCACCCAGTACTAAGACCCTGCCATGAGCAAGGACACCTCCCACTAGACCAAACTGCTCTAAGTCCCATCCAGCCTGCCCTCAAACACTTCCAGGGTTGGGGCATCCACAGCCTCTCTGAGCAACCTGCCCCAGTGCTTCAGCACCTTCAAGTGAGGAATTTCTTTCTTTGCTACCTCACAGCAAGTTTTGATACCAGAATCTTCTCCTGCGCTCTGTTACACAGTATAGAAGTATAAATATTTTTTCTTGAATTACAGTTTCTCAGAGTTATTCTGCATTTAGGATAAGGAAAATGTGCACACAGAGAGGCAAGCCCAGAGAATGCTACCCAGGAAAAGCATCTCTGAGTGAGCTACAATGGGAAACCTGGATATCTGAAATGCACATCTGGTGACGTTCACTGCAGTTTAAAAATCATTTCTCGTGCTTAAAGCCCATTTGAATGGGGCTGTAAGGGGATAAATTCCTCTTTCCAGCATCTGCTGTCTTGCTTCTATCACTTATTGGATATAATTAGGAAGAGAGTTTCCACGTTGCTCCAGCCTGGGCACCAGGTGGAAACCAGCCCTGCACCGTGTGTCGCACGTGGAGCTGAAGGATTGCAATGATCTGCTTTGCAGGTGAGGCCTGAGGACAGCAAGGGCTGAGTGGAGCTGAGGGTTTCACATCAGTAGCCCCCTCCCTAGACTAAGTGTGAGCTGCTTCTTATTCTGGTGGTCCCAGACTGGAGCTCTGCTCTCTGGAGGGAGAGAGCAGCTGGAAGGTTTCCCACAGCAGTCAGCTGTATGAATCCCGGAGCAGTGGGGCTGGAAGGGGCCTCTGGAGATCAGCTGGTCCAATGGCCCTGTAAAGCAGGGTCCCCCACATCAGGTTTCTCACAATCACAATGGCCAGGCAGGTTTGGAAGGAGACTCTACAATCTCTCTGGGTGGCTTGTTCCAAAGCTCCAGCACCCTTGCACCAAAGAAGTTTTCCCTTGTGTTGAGATGGAACTTGCTGTGCTCCAGTTTGTTTCTGAAATGCTTTGGAGCAGGAATCTGGGCAGACAAAACAGCAGCTCAGTTATTTGGCAGCCCCTGTGGTAAGATTTCATTGCTTGATCAGAAGCCAGTATTGTTGGGGACTTAATGAAGCAAAGTCTCTGCCCTCTTGTTCTCTTCTTTGGAGCATGGCTGAAGCAAGTCAAACTACAGCCAAAGCCTGAGCAGAGACTCTGCAGCTAGCAGAGGGCAGCAGCAGGACAGTGATTTCTGCTGCAGAGCAGTCACCTGCTGTCTGTGGCTATTGTGTGTCCGGGTCAGCCTGCAGAGAAGCACAGCTCTGTGGCTTCAGAGGATTTCTTTACTGGCTCAGGATTAAAACAAAACAAAAAATCAATCAAACCCATCTAGTGCCAACTGCCCTGTCATGGGCTGGGACATCTCCCACTAGACTGTCTTTGGAGGGACGGAAAGGAGAGAACTTTACTGCAGTTGTGCACTTGGTGCATCTGGAGAGATTTATCCACTCAGCTCTCTCCTCTGACCAGCCTGGGGCTCACCTGCTGGCTGCTGTGCTTCTCCAGCTAAGGACAGCCAAGTTCTCTCAGTCCCTGTTCCATTGTTGCCACCAAGGAGAGAGCTGCACTCTCCTTTTCAAGGACAGTTCATTGCACTGTGATTGATAGGAAATCCAGCCCAACCCTTTGCCTGTGGAAGAAAATCCAACCAGAATTTTAACTAGATGAAGAAATTGTGAATGATTTTGCTGCTTCTCGGTGAACTTCACATAGCTGGAAATGGAAAAAAAATGTCTTGGAAAACAGCCTTGGGCCAAGGCCACTCTGGGAGGTCATCCCCCCAGAGCACTGCACCAGGCTGGTGCCTCTTGCAAACCCTCAGCTTGTTATCAGCCCTCACCACCATACACCACCTCTGGGTTAGTCTTTGACAGCATTTTAACTCTCGCAACAGATGGTTTTCAGCAAAGCAGTGCTACAGGCTGGGGACAGAGTGGCTGAGAGCAGCCAGGCAGAGAGGGACCTGGTAGAGAGTAGCTGAAGATGAGCCAGCAGCATGCCAAGGTGGGTAGCAGAGCCAATGGCATCCTGGGCTGGCTCAGGAGCAGTGTGAGCAGCAGGACAAGGGAAGTTCTTCTGCCCCTGTGCTCAGCACTGCTCAGGCCACAGCTTGAGTGCTGTGCCCAGGTCTGGGACCTTCAATTCAAAAGAGATGTTGAGGTGCTGGAAGGTGTTGAGAGAAGTGCAGCAAGGCTGGGGAGGGGCCTGGAGCAGAGCCCTGTNGGGCTGGGTGAGCTTGGAGCTCTCTTCCAACCTGCTTGATTCTATGATTGATTCTATGAAAGCATCAGCAGGATCTCTTGTTCCACAACAATCTGCTTCAGCCCCTTGATGTCAATGTCACCAAGCACTCCTGGGCAGGCTTGGAGACCTCCACTCCCGGGCCAAGGTGTATCAGAAAAGGAAAACAGAACCAACACAGCAAATCTCTAGGAAGGCTGTTTGGTCAGGTGAGCAATCCCACCTTTGCAGGCCACTCAGATCTCACTGACAGAGCAGCTGTGCTGCAGTGCCTGTGTGTGAACTGTGGCTGCTCCCTTCTGTTCGAAAAAGGGAGCCCAGTCCCACCAAAGTGGTGGTGGAAGTCAAACTTCTGGGCTTCTCCTTTCCCTGCTACCCATGGATGTCCTATTTTGTGTTCATGTTTGCCTTCCCAGCCACGTGGGATAGACACAAATTGCTTTTTCAGAAGAATTTGATACTCTTTACACAGGAAACAAGGTCAGCTGAGGACATCTAAGGGAAATATTTCCTGCCAGCCACCATGTAACCAACTCTTGTTCCAGTGGCCTGGTGCTTGTCACGCTACTGCTGTGGCTGCCTTGCTCTCAGGTGCCTGCCTGACCTTCAGCCCTCTGCCACAGCTGACAGAAGTGCTGGGAGGCTGAGGTGAGCTGGTTACCTGGCAGGTGGTGTTCCTCACAAGTCAGGTGTTTCCATTCATCCCCTTCACCAGGGATTCTGCTGATGCCTTTCCCCCCAAGCCAGGTCTGTGTGTGCCTTCGCCACTCGACACAAACAGAAATGCACTTTTGTTCTAACCTCTGGGACCAGGAAACAGCAAATCTATGCTGAGCTAGAGAAGCTGCCAGCACAAGGAAGCAGAGCAAGCCTTGAACCAATTAGCATCACATATTTTCATTCAATGCTTTTATTGTGGTTTCTATTGAGAATCCAGAGCTTGCCCTGCTGCATAATGCCACCATTAGTGGGTGGCAGGACTGGAGCTGTCTTCATACAATGTGACATTGTTGGGGATTGCTATTCCAACAACTTTTCCATCTTGCTTCCTCTAGGTTTGGAGAAGCAGACACCAACACCAGCTGAGAAACAGCTCCCTGTGCCGTGGCTGGAGCTCTCAGCAAGGTCACTTTCTCCGGGCTGCAGAGGTGCTGAGGCATACCATCCTGAAGTGCCAGCCTAGATTTGCCTCAGACTCTTCAAATAACTTTCTGGCACCCCAGATTATCAAAATGAAGGCCCTCAAAGTGCTTTCCCAGCCCTGGTCGAGGAATTTCAATCTATTAAACCTCAAAGCTTAAATTTTGTCATCCTGTGCTGCTGTCCCAGGTCCATTCCCACTCTCTTAAGGCAAGTTCCTGAAAGATGGAGCTGGTGAGTGCCTGCCAAGGGTCTGAGAGGGCAGCATGACAGCAGTGTACATCCACAGTCATGTGGATATTGTCCTATCTTAAGGAAATGTGCCCTTGCCTCTTCTTCTTTCCTCTCACTCCTTCTTTACCCCAACCTGCTGCAAATCCCTCTGGAGCCCCTCCTACACCACTTCCCCCAGTCCATCCCCTCGCACCACTTCTGCTTTTGTCACCAGCACACAGCATCTCACCAGGTACATTTCCAGGCTGTTTCTATCCACAAACCTTGCCTCATTCGCAGAGTAAAAGGAATAAGGTCAGATGTTGGCTTAAAATTCCCAAAGATGGATTTAAGAATTAAAGACAGAATGGAAATGTCTCATTATGAGGCAGGAGGCTGTGACATTTAACACATCTCCTGTCCCTTTGTGCTGGTCCTTGGACCAGTCCCAGTGTTTTCCATCTTTTCACTTGCATTTCCTGTATTAGTTTCCAGAAAATTAATCTCTAAAATTGGAGTTGAGATCTGTTTTTTCTCAGGAAAAATACTTCTGATGTCTGATCTCTTTCTACCTAATGCCTGACAGGGCTAAAAGCTGAGATCTTGTTACTGAGAGATAGAATCAGAGAACCATAGAACCACAGAATCAGTCAAGCTTGAAGGGGACCACAATGATTATCCTGTTCCAACCCCCCCTGCCATGGGCAGGGACACCCTACCCTAGATCAGGCTGCCCACAGCCTCATCCAGTCTGGCTTTAAACATCTCCAGGGATGAGGCTTCCACCACCTCCCTGGGCAACCTCTTTCAGGCTCTCGCCACCCTCATGCTCAACAACTTCTTCCTAACATCCAGGCTGAATCTTCCCACCTCCAGCTTTGCTCCATTCCCCCAGTCCTATCACTCTCTGACAGCCTCAAAAGTCCCTCCCCAGCTTTCTTCTACACCCTTAAAGTACTGGAAGGCCACGAGAAGGTCACCTGGGAGCTTTCTCCTCTCCAGGCTGAACAGCCCCAACTCCCTCAGATTATTTCTTGAAATCACAAACATCTGCAAACAGAGTACTGGAGGCTTTCTGCTGGTCAGGACAAGGACCACATCCAGGGTGAACCTGAGTTTGGGCTATGTGATTTGCTGGCTGCATCATTCTAAGCTGGTTAAAAAGCAGAAATTCATCAGAAAATGGGATTCATTTTTCTTTTCTCAAAATGAAGGTAGTGGGACACTTGTCACTGACTGCAGCACTAACATCACTAAAGTCAGCACATCACCCTTGTCACATACCACACAGCACAGTTATGGCCTGAGGATCTGCTCAGCTGATGGTGAGCCACCAAACTGCCCATGGCCTTGGTGAGCCATATTCTCGCCCCCAGCAGAGAGGGATGCTGAGTGAGAACCATGGATTTGTTCCTCAGCAAATGGTGACATCTCATGCTGAGGAGCACGGAGCCCAGCAGAGGAAAGCTCTGCAGCAGGTCGTCAGCTGGCTCCACAAAACCTGAGCTCTGTGGGTACCTGCATTGATTTCTTTTCAGGAAATCCTCAGAGAGCACTTCCTCAGCTGGGCCAGCCAGGGAAGTCAACAGCCTCCTCAGCTGGGCCAGGGCAGCCAACAACCTCCTCAGCTGGGCCAGGGAGACCAACAGCAACCAGGATTCAAAGGGACAGATTGGCAAGTGCCACTGAACTCTCTCTGCTGGGCTGATCTTTGCTTTACTTCATTTAAAGAAGGTATCTGGATGCGCTTTTGCTGCTGGAATGCTCTGTGGAAAGCACACAGTGACTGCAAGTATCCAAGCATCCCTTGTGAGTGTGCTGTGAGTGATCACCAGGACAAGGCTGCACTGTCCCAGGCTGAGAGTATAGGGTTAAGACTTTTCTGGGGACTAGAGGATTGTTATTCAACCCCACAACTCTGCTGTCTCCTTACAAACTCACAATAAGGTCAGCTCGCTCTCCTCCTCCTGCCCTGTGCCTGTAAGCAGTAGGCCTGTTCTGGGGCCACCAGAGGCTTGTTCAGGCCTCTTGGCTGGCAGAGGCATTGTGAGGGGGAGGACTGGAGCACTGGGGAGTGTAGATTCAGGTTTTTTGGGCTGGGGGAAAACTCAAGGGAGTTTGCCAGGGATGTGGCAATTGCTTTGTCATGTCTTCTCTGTATCGCTCTCCAAATGTAAGTCTGTATTTTCTCTCCAACTTGAGAGTTTCATTTCTGTGGCTCTCTTTACGAGAGAGGACAGAATAATCGGTGGCCTGTACGGGGAGCGAGAAGGCTGCTGGCTTACATGGACTGAGTTGGAGAAAATACAGAATTAAAGCTTAGGGAAAACGGTGCCTCCTAGTGCAGCTGGCAGGAGAGTTGGAAGGCTTGGGGAAGTGAGCCGCTCCCCTCTTGGGTGGTGGAGGGGGAGAAGGAAGCGGCAAGAAGCGAGTTGAAAGGTCTCAGGTGGTTGAAGGTGCTATGGGACCCCTGCCCCGGAAGCGTCCACGGCTCTTGCTGACCCACAGCAGGGTGCCCAGCGGCACTGCACGGGGCGAGCTGGAGCGGGGGGGTACAGCGGAGCAGCCCCTGAGTGTTTCCTCCTCCTGATCAGAATCCGTGGGTGGTGGAAACGCAGGCGGCTCCGGCCGTGCCGGTAGCCGCCCCCCCCACCCGCCCCGGTCCGTGCAGTGTTTCAAAGCTGGCACCACACGGACGTAGCAGGCTGATTGCCCTCCTTGGCGGGCTGATGGCCGTGGCGGCCATCCTCTTGCGGGGCGCAGCCGCTCCCTACTCAGAGGATGAGCTGGCGGCTGCAGAAGAAACGGATGTGCCTCCGTACCCCTTTTGTCCCGGGGACTTGCAGAGAGCAGCGATGGAGATCTTCCGCCGCTGCGAGTCAGCCTTGACTTTACTGTGGCGGAACTGGCGGTACCGAGCATGGGAGGGGGTTTGCCCGCCCTTCCTGAGCACTCCTGCCGGTTCTGCACAGTGTAGCCAGCCAGGACTAGCGGCAAAGGATAGTGTGTCCCTGCGTATCCCCGCTGAGTTTCCAGCACAGGCAGAAGCGGCAGCGGCAGCCCTGGAGCCGAGTTCAAGCGGCAGCGGCAGCCGCAAGGGTGCCCTGACGGTAGCGCCTCCTCTGGCCGGTGAGGCAGCGGTGAGGATGGACGCTCCTGTCAATGGAACTGATCTCATAGTGGTTCTCTTCCCTATTCTGCCACCTCCTTCTCGTCCACCACCAGATCCTCCTCAGTTGTCTGTTGAGAAGGTGGAGGGAAAGGTGCGGGAAAAGGTTAAATACAATTCAAAACGATTTTGTTCAGATTGGGGAAGGAAGATAAGGGCACGGACTGGTGGTGTGGCAGGTTCACTTCTGATTGTGCAGCTAGGGAGCAGGAACTGCAGGATGGTACCCTCAGGGGTGGTGGATGGCCTGGTACAAGAGACAAGTAGAAGTATGGGACCCTTGTAGATACAGGAACTCACCTGTGACAGAGAGATGGGATTCATCTGTGACAAAGGGATCTTCACTCCTGCATAAGTGAGAAGCAAACTGGAGCAACAGCTTGAAGAATGGAAGTGAACTGGACTTGATTGACCCATTTGAGTGCCCCAGGGGTGGAGACACACCACTGGGGACAACTGTGGACTAAGCTAGACTGTGCCAAGAGGGACTGTGCAGCAGGGCAAGGGAGGGGATTCTGCCCCTTGGCTCTACTCTCCTCAGACCCCACCTGCAGTCCTGGGTGCAGTTCTGGAGCCTCAAGCACAAGCAGGACATGGAAGTGTTGGAGCCAGTCCAGAGGAGGCCACCAAGATGCTCAGAGGGCTGCAGCTGCTCTGCTCTGAGGACAGGCTGAGAGAGTTGGGGCTGTGCAGGCTGGAGAAGAGAAGGCTTGGAGAAGACCTTGGAGTGGCATTCCAGTATCTGAAGGGGGCTCCAAGAGGGCTGGTGAGAGATTATTGACAAGGTCTTAGAAGGACAGGATGAGGAGGAATGGCAGAGGGGAGATTCAAACTAAATGTTAAGAAAGGGTTCTTTGCAGTGAGGGTGGTAGAGACACTGGCACAGGTTGCCCAGGGAGGTTGTGTCTGCTCCCTCCCTGGAGGTGTTCAAGCCCAGGTTGGATGAGGCCTTTAGCAACCTGTTGTAGAGGGAGGTGTCACTGCCTATGGCAGGGGGTTGGAAGTGGGTGAGATTTGAGGTCCCTTCCAACCTAAACTATTATATGATTTTCACCTCCTCATCTGGCAGAATGTCTCAGATGCAAGGATTTGCTGCTGTCAGTTTGCACCCAGAGCACACTCCTGGCTGTTCTGCACAGGCTGAATGCTTTGCAGGCAGTAGAGTGAAGCCAGCAGCCCACTAAGCTTTTTTTCAGCAGTGGTCCTTGTCACCATTTGCTGAGAAGATGATTTTAATTGCCAGAGAAAGCTGGAAATGGCTGTTCTAACACAGTGCCCTCAACAGGTTTTGTTCCTTTTGCTCCTGAACCTGAGATTTAATCTTCCCCCCCCTTATTTACCCACTGGAAAGAATCCCTGACTGCCATAGCTGAAGTGTTTTAACCAGAGTATGGCAGAGAGAAGAAAGTGGGCGCAGGAGGGAAAATATTTTGCCTAATCCTTATTCATTGAGATGGAGACTGCTAATTGCCTGATGTGTGCATGCCTTCATGCCAAGAGTTTCAGCAAGGTCACAGCCTATTGCTCGCAGATCAGCAGCAGTGATGTCAGCACAAGTGGCCTCCCCCTCATCACTGCCACCTCTGTGGAGCTCCCATGAGGGCACAACCTGTCCCCCAATGGCTTCATTTAGGGCTTACAAGTGGCCATGTCCAAGTCTGAGAATTGCTTTGGCTGCACATGATGTCATCAACAGGTCTTAGTTTGGTGCCCTGGTCGCATGGCATGGTCCTGTCGCAAGGCTCACTGAGGCATGGTGTGGCACAGCTGGCAGTGACAGCCGCAGCAGGACAAGGTTGCTGATGGAAGTGCAGGACGCTGCAGAACCTGTGCCCCTGGGCAAGAGTTGCTCTTTCCTTTCACAGTGGCTGGTGCTGAAGAATCCCCAGGGCCCAGTGGCCTCCAAGCTGGTGAGCTCATGAGACTCTCAATAATCAGAAGTTACTCCCATGTGGCTGGGCTGATAGACTGACAGACAGCGCCTGCCTTCTGGGCAGAGAGTGTTCTGGAACTGAAGTAGCAGCACTGAAGGACTGACTGGTGGGGTGCTGGGTTTTCACAGCTCCCTCTCATTCTGCAGGGCTGGGATTGCTCTGTGCTAGCGCAGGATAAGGGCTGGGCAGAGGAACTGAGCTGGAAGCAAGCTCAGTGTTTCTATTTCTTTGTCTTTTCCCAGGAAGCAGCTCCCCATGCCAGGGGGGTGCCTTATGATGGTCAGTGTAAGTTACATTCCTTACTCCATTTGCATGGAAGCTCAGCAGCGAGGCAGGCTGAGGAGAGGTGGTGAATCAGTGAGTCAGTTACCTCCTGGCTAAGCCACAGCATGGGACAGGACAAGTGCATCAGCAGCCCTCCTGGTTCTGTAAATTCCAGCGAGGGACATTGGTGCAGCTTCCAATGACCTGGAATGTTTGCCTTGAAAAGTGGTGGCCTAGCTGCTGGCTGGCAGACAAGGATTCAGCCTCTAGGGTCTCTACATGCTTGCAACACGACACATGTGCCCTCACCAAGGAACGGAGGTTCCGGGCACAGCACTGGCTTATGTTTTCGGAGCCTATTGCAGAGGTAGCAGAGGATGCACTCAGTGCAGAGCAATGGCTGAAAGCAGCATTCCCCTTGCTTCTCGGGGCTGGGTGTGCCAAACTGTGCATCTGAAGCTATTCCCTGTTGTGCAGAGGGGAAATTTCCACCCAAATGACAGATGAGACATGATCCCTGGAGGGTGCCACAGGAGCTTTGTTCTGAGTCCCCCTGCAGGACCCGGGAATCCGCTGTGGTGGCAGCTGCAGTGTGGGCAACTCTCCTGTTTTACATCTGGAGGGAAAGAAGGCAGCTGATCTCTGGTGGCACCCAGAGGAGCTTTGTGCACATTAATGAGGGCGGAAGAGCATTTTAGAGTCACAGAGTCACAGAAAAAAGCAGGCTGGAAGAGACCTCCAAGCTCATCCAGCCCAACCTAGCAGCCCAACCTAGCCAGGCTTGGCTTCAACACCTCCAGCCACGGTGACTCCACTACCTCCCTGGGCAGCCCATTCCAATGCCAATCACTCTCTCTGACAACAACTTCCTCCTAACATCCAGCCTGAACCTGCCCTGGCACAACTTCAGGCTGTGTCCCCTTCTTCTGTTGCTTGGTGCCTGGCAGCAGAGCCCAACCCCACCTGGCTACAGCCTCCCTTTAGGCAGCTGCAGACAGCAATGAGCTCTGCCCTGAGCCTCCTCTTCTGCAGGCTGCACACCCCCAGCTCCCTCAGCCTCTCCTCACAGGGCTCTGCTCCAGGCCCCTCCCCAGCCTTGCTGCCCTTCTCTCAACACCTTCCAGCACCTCAACATCTCCAATTCAGGAGCCCACAGCTGGACACAGCACTCCAGGTGTGGCCTGAGCAGTGCTGAGCACAGGGGCAGAAGAACCTCCCTTGTCCTGCTGCCCACACTGCTCCTGAGCCAGCCCAGGATGCCATTGGCTCTGCTGCCCACCTGGGCACACTGCTGCCTCCTCTTCAGCTCCTCTCTCCCAGCACCCCCAGCTCCCTCTCTGTTTGGCTGCTCTCAGCCACTCTGTCCCCAGCCTGTAGTGCTGCTTGGGATTGTTGTGGCCAAAGTGCAGAACCCTTCCTGCTCCTTTCCTGGCACTCCTGAAGAAGAGACAGCTTGCAGGAGTGACCATTGAGGGCCACAGACTCTCCATGTGCTCAGTTCCTCGCGGCTTGGCCAGCTGTGGCAGCAGCTCTTTCCAAGGACAGGATCTTCCATCGCAGCTGCCTGGCATGAAGTGTCTCATGCCATCCTCTTTGGCTCACACTGCTTCCTTCAGCTGCATGAAAACTGCCTCGCAGGTTGCTGTGGCAAAGAATTTAGTCAGAGAAAAACCCTTCAGCTTGCAAAAGTTCCCTTAGCACTTGACTGTTCTTCAACTGTGTCAGACTCCTCATTGCTGTTTTCAGCTGAAGAACGTGGAAGGTTTGGGAAGTGATTCCAGATTTGTGTGCTGGCTGCACTTCTGCATCCCTGCTCGTCTTTTGAAACTTGGAGATGTTTTTAGATACTCTTTGAAAATCAGAACCTTCCTTTTGATATTCCAGGATTTTCAGCTACAGCTTTCCCCAAACTCTACATTCTCCACAGTAGATTAGGTCCATCCACAATACAATGCTTTGGCTGAGTTCTCCACAATTAATCTAACCAACTTTCTTTTTCTCCCTCTTTGATTCACACATTTAATGGATATACATCTCATTAGGATACTGTAATACATGTCTCTTAAGATGTCTGAAGATGTGCACTTTGTTAAAGAGGATGACTAAAAGTTCATATGTCTTCAAGTCTGCTCTTTATATAATTCATGTTGCATGAGATGTAGGAAGATTTCATATCTGAACCTACCCAGGGTAGACAACTCTAGATGGAGTTTAGTAATAGTCTCACAAATTCTTCCCCTTCACCCAGATTACTCAAAGAGAAAGAAGGGAAGGAAAGAGGGAAGCACAGAAGACAGTGACTATAACTCTGACAAGAAGAGACACACTATAGAAATCAATCTGCAATGGAGCAGCCTTGCTAGGAACAACCTGGTCTCTTAAAAGCATCAGGCAGCTTTCAGGAAGAGAACTTGATGGCTTTTAGTATGAAACTGCCATTATCTTTCAGTGAGATTGAGTTAGTCATGTTTGAAAACTGGAGTTCTGCAAAAAGAGATCAGATTTTACAAGAATCCAGTTCCTAATGGAGCCTTCCTGGAGAACAAAAACATCCACTCTGGTCACCCTGCCAGAAATACTGCCTGCAGGAGTGCAAAGCAGGAGCACGATGAGAGCTGTGCAGCTGCCGTTGCCATTCCTCAGCAGCCAAACAAAGAACCCAACCCAGACCACAGGAAGCCAATGGTATCTAGAAGAGAGGCAAACCCAGAACTGAAACCCACTGCAGTGAGGAATTGTGAAGCAGTTTAAAATTAGCAAGGAGGAAACTGAAAGCACAACAATTTGGTGTGCAGCAGTTGCCTGCCAGGTAGCAAGGTGAAGAGCAAGGTGGTGAAGGGTCTGGAGTACAAGTCTGGAGAGAAGTGCTGGAGGGAGCTGGGCTTGTTTAGTCTGGAGAAAAGGAGGCAGAGGGGAGACCTTGTCATATTGCACAGCTGCCTGAAGGGTGGCTGGTCCAAATGGCAAGTCAGTCTCTTCTTCCAAGTAACAAGAGCTAGGACAAGAGCAAACAGCCTCAAGTTGCACCAGGGGAGGTTTAGGTTGGACATCAAGAAAAAAAAGCTTCACTGAAGGGATTGTCAACACCTGGATCGGGATGCTCAAGTACCTGGTGGAGTTGTCATCCCTGAAGTGACTTAAAAGCCATATAGATGTGGTGCTGAGGGATGTGATTTAGTGCTGGTCTGGCAGGTTGGACCTGATGATCTTAAAGGTCTCTTCCAACCAAAACAATTGTCTGATTCTGAGAGCACTAATATTACAAGCAAAACATCATGGATGATGCGGAGCTTGCACATAACTCACTGAAGAGACACCAGGCCCATGCCTTTTGTGAGACCTCAAAGAGCAAAGCTTTGGTTTGCAGTTGCTTTGCCTGCATTTACCTTGCTGCCCACACAACAGAGCTCTGCCTGAAGCTTTGCAGACTGAAATGAAGTAACTCTCAACTCTTGTGCAGCTGAGAAAGCCTCACCTGAAACTTGCCTTCTGCTTGGAGCAGAAATCCACTGCTATTTACTATAGAAGTTGCATTTTAAGTTCTGTTTTGAGGACTTGTACCTGTCCTATAGATGAGAAAATTCTCCACCATCTGTACATACATCAGGAGCAACATGTGGCAGAAGATGCTGCACTAAGCTCTATATTGAGAATGTAGGTGGGTTAGATCCACACTCAGCCTGCAGGTGGGTTAGATCCACACTCAGATTGCAGGTGGGTTAGAGCCACACTCAGATTCAACATCTGGTGATTTAATGTAGAATGGCTTCTGGAAAAGCAGGACATTGTGACTAGAAGGGCCAATGACTTTTCTGCTTCTCTGGGTTGTTTTCATAATTGAACAAATATTTCTTGTCATTACTTGCAGTCAGGAAAAATCAATCTGGCAGCCTTTTAAAAGTGCATTTTCCTGCTGCAAATACATCTGCAGCTCACATATATACAACCCCCCACAAGATTCTTCAGGGCAGCAGGGAAGAGATGTAGAGGAGCAGGGAAATGAAGGCTAAACCTGTGGTATAAGAGGTTAAATTGTTATTGAATGACTCCATAATGACGGTCTCTGCTGCTCATACAAGCACAGCAAGAGAATGCAGCAGCTCAGAGCAGCAACAAGCACAAAGTGTCTGTCTCCCCCGAACCTGAGAAGTGCTGCTGCATGGAGACACTGCAGAGTAAGCTGTGCAGACACAGCTGTAGCATACACTGCACTGTTTTGCAGATAGATCCTGAAGAAAAATTTTCTCACTTAGAGGGAGACTAATTGCATGACCTCTCTATGTGGGGGATCCATGCGGGGAATTTCAATCGCTCAGACAGCATGAATGATTCCAGTCAGCTCTGCTTACCATCAGCTACCATGTGCAAGCAGCCTCACCCTCAGCACAGGCCAGCAGAAAATGTACCCTCACAGAAGCAGAGCTGTGTCTACTGCATGCTGTGATGCTCTCAAGAGTTGTCTTTTTCCTGATATCAATCAGGATATCAACCCAGATGAACACACAGCAGCAGCAACAAGGTCAAGATAAGCTGGGACTGAGAAGCAATGCAGCAGATTTTCCCATTTTTGAACACTGCCTTCTACTGACTTCTTCAGAACCATTTTGTAGGATACACTGTTCCTCTTCACAGAGCAGCCCAGTGCCACAAACCTCTCCGGCAGCCTGAGTACATCATCCTGTAACTCAAGCCACAAAGGCCCAATGAGCACAAAAGAGCCAGCACTGGCTAGTTGCAAAGGGGGTTGCCCTGAAGGAGCCAGAATGAGGAGTTTTGTAGGATGGATCTAGGCATCTGCATTGCTCAGCAGCATTGACTTTGCTCCCCACTGGACAGAGGAACCTAGTCAGATGTGATGGTTTAGATGTTCCCTGACACCCCCCCAACCGCCCCCCACACACCCTCTTAAGAAAATCACCCAGACTAGACTCAGCCTACCTGGAAATTAGAATGGAGGTTTGCATTTACAACTTAGCACAAGATACAAGCAGGGAGCTACACTATTTACAGCTAGAGACAAACATACAAAGCAAAAGGTAATACAGAAACACCACAGCCCTCCCAGAAACCAGAGTGACCAGGAGGAGCTCCCAACCACCCTTCCACCCCTCTACCTTACGCCAGAGTTTGCCTTACATGCAAGGTGAGTTTGGAGGATCGGTCAGGGGGGTTAGAAAGCAGAAGGATTCGTTACACCAGGGGTCCTCAAACTTTTTAAACAGGGGCTGGTTCCCTGTCCCTCAGACACTGTCGGGGCCCGGCCTATAGTTTGCAAACAAATGAATTCCTATGCACACTGCATGGCTTTTATTTGTAGTAGTGCACAAAAGCCAGGAAAAAGAATGCAGTATTTAAAATGAAGAACAATTGTAATCAGCACAAACAAACAATGTTTCAGTGTGAACTACGGGCCTGCTTTTCAGATGGTCAGTGTTGGGTTCCATATTTCTCACTGCCAGTCGTAGCAAGTGGTGCAAGTGTTCATCAGTCAGTCTGGACCTGATGGGAGATTTCAGATGCTTCATTCAGGAAAAAGTCTGCTCACAGACACAGCTGCTGCCAAAGAGGGCTGCAGTTTTGAGTGCACAGTTCCCGAGATTATGATACGTCTCTGAGGGGAGAGATGCATAGAGATTAGTAAGGCTGCTTGATTTGAATGCCTCTTCCAGCCAGTCACAAGTCTGTAGTTCGGCTGATTCCATTTGGTAAATTGGATCAACAGTTTCAGTGTCAATAGAAAATGGGTTCCAGAAGAGCTGCATGTCCTGCTCATGGAGACAAAGCTCTTTAAATCTAATTTGAAGCTCCTTTTGCAACATTTTTAGTACATCCATACATGTTTTGTGTGGGAATGCAACTGCTGTTTTTTTCTGCAGACAGGTGTTGAGTTGTGGGGAGATGGCAGAAGTTTTCCTCCTTCACTTGGTTAATGAGCAGGTCTAATTCGACTTGAAATGCTTTCACATGTGAATACATATCACAGATGAGCTTCCCCTCTCCTTGAAGCTGGACACTGAAATTGTTGAGTAGCTCTGTTCCATCTGTCAGGAATGCAGGGTGCCATTTCCATTCTGCATCTTTGAGCTCTGGTACTTCTTTGGTTTTAGAAAGCATAAAATCACAAACCTGTGGAAGTAAGTCCTAAAATCGTTTCAAAACTCTCCCTCGACTCAGCCGACGGACTTCTGTGTGATACAGAATATCTTCATAGGCAACATTTATCTCAGACAGAAATTCCTGAGACTGTCTGTGCTGTAGTTCATGAGCTCTAATGAAGTTAACACAAGAATCCACAGTTTCAATGACAGAGTCCAGCTTCAGTGACTTACAACACAGTGCTGGTTGGTGGATGCTGCAGTGTATGGCTATTGGATGTGAACGGTTGCGTTTGTCCATCCCTTTGTTAATGCTGCAACCACTCCTTGCATGGGCCCCACCATGCTAGGAGCACCCTCAGCTGTCACACTGAATAGTTTACCCCAGTCCAGCTCCAAATCATTCATAGTTTGGCAAACTTTCTCATAGATATCCTCTCCTGTAGTTGCTCCTTTGGTGCTTTCCAGGGTAGCAAGCTCCTCTGTGACTTCCAAAGGATCATTTGCCCCACGAATGAAAATCAGCAGTTTGGCAAAATCACGAACATCAGTGCTTTCATCGAGTGCCAGTGAGAAAGAAGAGGAGGAGGAGGGGGAGGAGGAGGAGGACGAGGAGGACGAGGAGGAGGACGAGGAGGACGAAGAGGAAGAGGAGGAGGAGGCCGGGGCGGCGGCGGTGCGGTCGAGGCACTGGTTCCAGCCCAGTCCCGGCAGGTGCTGGCAGCGGCGGGGGCAGTGCGCGGGTTAAGGGGCAGGAAGTGGCTGCTTGGTTCCCCCCCAGCCCCCGGCGGGGGTCTGTAAACACCGTCGGGCCGGACTGAGGACCTTGGGGGGCCGTAGTTTGAGGACCTCTGAGTTACACAGAAAGTAGGCCAGGAAGAAAAGTACAGGCACCAGCTGCAGCAGAGTGCCACTGCAACTGTGTTATCTATGTCTGTGTTCTTGTTCTATCTCAGCAAGCCTGTGAGTGCAGCAGACATCAGCATCATTTCGTTTTGACAGCCTATCATCTAATTCCTCTCAAGAAAGTATCCCAGCTAGGCTCAAACTAGCACATCATGTAAGAAGGGGAAAGAAGGAGATGAGATGCGTAGGAGAGAGGCGTTGAATGGAGAAATTGTAGTCTGGATGCCAATAGCAAAGGAGGATGGAAGACATTAGAATCATAGAATAAGGTGGAAGCGACCTTCTAAGGTCATCTAGCCCAACCCCTCTGCACTCAGCAGGGGCATCCTCAACTAGATCGGGAGGTGTTGTGGTATGCTTGTGCTGCCCCCACTCTTATGCACACCTGTACATTTCTCAATGTGGTGATTTGGGTGTTCCCCACACACACACACTTTAGAAATCACCCAGACTAGACTCAGTCGGCTCTGGAAATATGAATGAAGCTTATATTTACAGCTGGCACAAT
>WAAF01005213.1:23648-34679 GCA_013400475.1 Tricholaema leucomelas | reverse complement strand
CCCCAGCTCCCCAGCAGGCGAAGTGACTTTATCTGTTTTGACTTATATTTTTATACATCTCAGCAAGCCAATGAGTGAAGTAGACATCACCATTGTTTTCCTTTCACAGCCTATGATCTGGTCCTTCTCACCAAAACATTCTAGCTAGCTCCAAACTAGCACACTCACACTCAATAACAGCCACTAGACTCAAAAAAAAAAAAAAATGAACAAACTACTTAGGTCAAGCTACAGAGGCCAAGAAGATCTCTTATCCCTTTTCTAAACTTGGAACAGGTGATAGCTAATTTGATTAGCTCTGTAACTTACAAAGAAGAAAGTCTCCATCTTCATTTTGTTAAGCAGGACAGCCCTGAAGTCTCTCGGGATAAGGCAACTCTCTTAGGTTTCGAACTAAAAAGCTTTTAACAGCTTTTTTAGAAGAGCTTCTCAAACCTCCTTTGCTCATTTCCCTTCCTTTGCTTCTTTTCCACCTCTGCAGAATTCCTATTTCACTATGGAACAATTTACTCCCAACGCCCATTAAAATGAGGGCTTCAAACTCCTTTTAAATAGCCTGTCTTAGGAGTGCAGAGGTCTCACTGTGACTGCTGCGTTCCCCCTGGTTCGTCTTTCTCTTCTGAAAGACTCTGGGGGCTGGCAGCACCCAGGCTCCTCGGCCATGTAGCCTGAGATGCATTAAACCATCAACCCTCAGCCTATTAAAAAGTGTAACAAATACAATTATGGCCACTGCTGAGAACAGCCTAGCGCCGCTTTGGCTGTCCCTTTGCCCTGCCAATGACTTAGTTTCCAGTTCAAGCACTGTAAGTGGTGATGCACAGAAAGCGAAAAGCCTCTCTCTGTCACCAGCCTTGTGAGCGAGGCAGCTGCGTTCTTTTGTTCTGGAGCAGCAAAATACATTCCACTAAAAGACCAACTCTGCTTTCCCACATCTATAGGAGATGAATAGATTCTACTGTTCGTTGTCAGAGGAGCAAACACTGACTCAGTACTGATTCACAGATCAGAAAAGGCCAGGAAAGAAAAGATAAGGCTGACAGGTAAGAAAAGGGCACCGTGCAGACCTGGGAGCTTCAGACATGGCAGCTCTGGCATCACTCTGCACTAATGAAGAACAGAGGATTAAGCAGCACGAGACAGGCAGGATTTCTCTCTAGCCTGAGCTGGCTGCACATGGAAATGCTGAAACTGAGCTCAGCTCAGAAAAGGCAGAAGAATCTCACCCTCCAAGCACAGCAGAGCCTTAGGCCTGGGCACATGCCATTCCTTTTCCTCCCAGACGAATCCAAGCCCAAAGGGAACGCATTGCACAGTCCCGCTGGGGCCGTGAGTCAGGAATGCAGAGAATGGCTCTTCTCTGACTTGTTTGACATGCATCCTGTTACCAGCTGATTGTGCCACTTATTTCCTTAAATATCAATTCAGACTCCAAAGGAAACCCCAAGAAAACATTTTCTCATCACTATTTCAAGAGCTATTTTCAATCCCAGTGTCTGGAGCTGGACAAAATCATCTCCCTTCCTTGGAACTCCATGGAAAGATATTTCATCTTAAACTGACACAAAGCCAGAGAGCCTCTAACTGTGCAAGCCTCTCCCTTCTTCTGCTTTCTGATCAGAACACGATGAGGCAGGGCACAGAGGTGCAGGTACCTACATGGTCTCTGAAAATTCATGCAGACATGATCTTATCAATGGGGATCTTCCCAGTGTTGACCAATTGCTGAAGGGTGGATGTCAAGAGTCTGGGGCCAGACTCGCTTCAGGGATGCCCAGCCAGAGGACAAGGAACAATGAGCCCAAACTAGACCACGGGAAGTGACACCTAAATAGAAGGGAAAAGCTCTTTGGTGTGAGCGTGCTGGAGCCCTGCAGCAGGCTGACCAGAGCAGTTGTGGGGTCTCCTTCTCTGGAGTCTGTGGGATAGAAGTCTCTGGAAATCAGCAGGTCTCAAGTATAAATACGGAGTCACCAGCAGCAAAAGTCGTCTGTAAGCATTCTCCAGCAGAGAGCACCAAACCTGCTCAAATCCAGGCCAGCTCTCCCCCTCGACGACCTGGTGGCATTGGCATGGGCCACTTCATCCAGACACCACACAGAAATCCCTGGTAGGTACTTCGGGACAGCTACAGCAGTAATTAAAACAGTACACAGCGTTGATTTGGGATGGTCTATGATTTGATTTCCAGAGACAGGCTCTGCTCTCTGATGACAGCAGACACGAGTGGGGCTGGCAGGTGGCTAGAAGCAGACTTTACAGGCTAAGCATTACTCAGGTCTGATGCCTCTGTGGCTGATCACGTTGGAAAACATGCTGGTAGAGCTGGAGCTCAGAGACATCTGAGTCCTGTGTTCCTGAAAGGGAAAATTAAGTGAATAATGTCCTGTTTCAGCTGCAGGAAATGCTTAGATGTCCCCTTTAATTTCCCTCATCAATCAGTTCAGATTGCTTTTAAATGGGGATCACAGAGAGACATATGCTCAGAAAGCCTGAACACATTCTTTGGCTGGGCAGAACTGAACTAGATCCTTCGGAGGCTGCATTCTGACTGCAATGCCTAGCAGCTGGTGGTCCACGACATAGTGCAAGGACTCCAGAAGGCAGTGGCAGAACAGCTCGTCTCACCTTCTCATTGCCTACAGCATCTCCCCCGCCTACGAGGGCACAGGGTTCAGCCACGAGCCGTCACAAGGGAGGCTGCTCGGAGCAGAGCAAAGCTTCTGGGCACTGCACTCATCACACGAAGGAAAGCCTCTGTCATGAGACTCCTAAGTGTGGCTTGATCTGCCTTTTGCTCTCAGAATCATTGCTTGGGAGTTGTTGCGGCTCAAGCACAGGACCTGGCATTTGGCCTTGTTGAAGCTCAAGCCTGTACATCCAACTACCACCTTTTATTTCCACACCTCTGGACAGATTCTGCCAAGATAAATTAACTTTGTCTTTTCAGCAATTCAAAAGAGAAAGTGTTACCAGCCAGAACTGAAGACACTGCCCCTTAAGCAAAAGCACTTGCAAGAACATTATTCTTCCAGATCTGACTTTTCCAAAGGCAACAGATAATTTAGGTGGGTTCCCATCCCTCGGGGGTCAAAAATTGTGTGAGCCCTCCCATCTTTCCCTTTGACCTGCAGAGTCCTCTTCTGTGTGGTCCAAGCTCTGCAACATCATCAATTTGAAGGAGATGATGTGTGTAGGTCCTGGCTCAGATCACTGTGTGTGTGAAAGCCTACTTGCTTCCAAAAGGAAGGCTGCTGGCATTGAAATTCCCATGGTCCTTGTGATGGTTTGGGTGTTCCCCACCCCCCTTCCCCCACACACACTGTGGAAATCACCCAGACTAGACTCAGCAGCTCTGGAAAATTGGCTGAAGCTTTATATTTACAGCTTAGGATGACATAAAAGCGGATAGTTACAACAGATAGAGCTACATACAGAAATATACCAGTTAAAAGGTCATACAGACACACAACAGCCCTCTCAGAAACCTGAGTCCCCAGGAGGGGCTCCCAACCACCCTCTCACCTTCCTCGCACCCCTCTCCCTTACCCCAGATCTTGCCTTATGTTGAAGGTAGCTTGGAGGGTCAGCCAGGGGGGTTGGGAAGCAGATGGATTAGTCACACAGACGCCTGGTTAGGTTAGAGAGAGAAGTTCAACCTCAGAGAGACAGAGAGCAACTCTGTTATCTATGTTTGGGTTCTTGTTCTTACACATCTCAGCAAGCCTATGAGTGCAGCAGACATCACCATTGTTTCCTTTTCACAGCCTGAAAGCTAACTCCTCTCACCAAAACATTCTAGCTAGCTTCAAACTAGCACAGTCCTTCTGGGAGAGAAATATTTACAGATGTCAGTTTTTCAGCCGGGGAAGGTTGAGGATCACAGAATCACAGAGTGGTAGGGGTGGGACGGGACCTCTGAAGAACACCTAGTCCAGCCCCATGTTAGATCTTCAGATGCTGTGTGGCTCAGCAGCTCCAGCCATGTATGGGAGACAGGAGCAGCAGCTCTGCGGCAGGTGGGAAAGGTGCAGAGTGTGCTGTCAGGTCGTCTGCATGGAATATCCCAGGAGGGAAAACATTCCACATTTCTGGTATTACTACTTTGTGTGACAGAAGAAGCCAGCGCAAGAACACAGACTGAGGGAGTCAGCAGCAAGAGCCACTGTGCTGCCTGGGCAGGGTGGCCCAGGAAGGCAGAGCTCTTGCAAAGGGAACAAGTTCCTCGCTGGCCTCAGCCCAAGGGCTAAACCACCATTTAGCTGTAAGGGGAGAGGGAGCAGTGGAGGCCAATGGCGGCGCTGGCACTGGGCATTGCAGAAGCACAGCCTGGTGCTCCTCTTGGGGTGTGTAAATTGAGGCTGGATCCGTTCTGAGTCAGAGATGAACAGTTCTAAAGTGCTGCAGACAGAAGGGGAAGGCAAAAGGCTGTTTCCTCAGCTAACGGCTCTGGCTCTTCGCAGCCTCTGGCAACAGCTCCCAGCGTGGGAGAGATTTTATACAGCAACATCTGGTTACAGAGTGCAAACAAAACAACAGTTTACACAAGGGCGTGTGGAAAGGTTTGACAGATGGCTTTTATTGAGGCATGTTCAAAGAGCTGCCTGCGTTTAGTTTAGACCCAAATATTCCCTGTGTCCCACAGGTTGGCTGTGTGTATCATAGCACATCTTGGTGTGCTAACACGTGAAGCTGGGCTGATGGGTACCCTCTAACTGGCAGGCTGAGAGCAAGCAGAGATTAACCACAATTTCCACATGGTATACCAAGAGATATTCAATGTTTTCCCAATAAAAATCAATAACAAAGTCAGAACTGAGAAAAAAAAAAACAAAACTATCCCAAATCACAGCAAAGGACTAGGCACCAAATCGTAGAATCAGAGAATCAACCAGGTTGGAAGAGACCTCCAAGCTCATCCAGTCCAACCTAGCACCCAGCCCTGTCCAATCAACTAGACCAGTGACCAGTGAGGTCTAGCTGATAACCAGACTAGGTCAGTCTCTCCTCCCAGGTAACAAGAGTTAGGACAAGAGCAAACAGCCTCAAGTTGCACCAGGGGAGGTTTAGGTTGGATATTAGGAAAAAAATTCTTCACTGAAGGGTTTGTCAATGCCTGGAACAGGATGCTTGAGTACCTGGTGGAGTTTTCATCCCTGAAGGGTCTTTAAAGCCATGATCTGAAATCACAGCAAAGGACTTCACACCAAATCATAGAATCAAGCAGGTTGGAAGAGAGCTCCAAGCTCAGCCAGCCCAACCTAGCACCCAGCCCTGGCCAACCAACCAGACCATGGCACTAAGTGCCCCAGACAGGCTTGGCTTCAACACCTCCAGGCACGGTGACTCCACCACCTCCCTGGGCAGCCCATTCCAATGCCAATCACTCTCTCTACCAACAACTTCCTCCTAACATCCAGCCTAGACCTCCCCTGGCACAGCTTCGGACTGCGTCCCCTTGTTCTGTTGCTGAGTGGCTGGCAGAAGAGACCATCCTCACCTGGATACAGCCTCCCTTCAGGTTGTTGTAGACAGCAATGAGCTCTGCCCTGAGCCTGCTCATGCTACTGACTCCCTGGACATGGCATTTGGCATCAAACATTAACACCAAGTTTTGATCCTGAACTGGCATGCCTCTCCCACCAAGCAGGACCCCTTTTTATTGCTTAGATGGAACATACACTGGAGCACTTCTGATAATGCCTGCCCTGCTGAGAGAAGATGAAGTATGCTTAATAATACAGAGGCCAGATCAACACCAGAAGCTTGGCCGAGGTCGCAATGACCTCAGCCACTGCAGGAACATGAATTCTGTCTCTACACGATCACTCTGCTCTTATCTTCCCAGATCTTCCAAACTCTGTGTTGTGACCTCAGGAATCAAAAATGCACAGCTAACTCTTTTATTACTTATTTACAGATCTACAATGTCCACTTCATGTCACTATGATTAAAAAATATCATTTCTTAATGGCAGAGGGGAGATTGAAACTGGGTGTGGGGAAGAAGTTCTTTCCAGTGAGGGTGGTGAGACACTGGCACAGGTTGCCCAGGGAGGCGTTCAGGACCAGGTTGGATGAGGCCTTGAGTGACCTGTTCTAGTGGCAGGTGTCCCTGCCTATGGCAGGGGGTTGGAACTGGGTGTGCTTTGAGCTCCCTTCCAACCTAAACCATTCCATGGTTCTATGATCTAATTTTCCAGTGACCCAGAACCCCAAATTAACTGAACTCAACTACTTTACCCTGACCTCTCCCCAGATCTTAAGCTCAAAGCTTGGATGGAATTTGCAAATGTTTTGTAAATGTCTCAGGCTGCTGAGCTGGCACAGCACAAAGCCAAACATGACAGTTCCACGGACAACATTTCCATTACAACCCCAAGCAACACTACAGGCTGGGGATAGAGTGGCTGAGAGCAGCTAGGCAGAGAGGGACCTGGGGGTGCTGGGAGAGAGTAGCTGAAGCTGAGGCAGCAGTGTGCCCAGGTGGGCAGCAGAGCCAATGGCATCCTGGGCTGGCTCAGGAGCAGTGTGGGCAGCAGGACAAGGGAGGTTCTTCTGCCCCTGTGCTCAGCACTGCTCAGGCCACAGCTTGAGTGCTGTGTCCAGTTGTGGGCTCCTGAATTGCAGAGAGATGTTGAGGTGCTGGAAGGTGTTGAGAGAAGGGCAGCAAGGCTGGGGAGGGGCCTGGAGCAGAGCCCTGTGAGGAGAGGCTGAGGGAGCTGGGGGTGTGCAGCCTGCAGAAGAGGAGGCTCAGGGCAGAGCTCATTGCTGTCTGCAGCTGCCTGAAGGGAGGCTGTGGCCACGTGGGGTTGGGCTCTGCTGCCAGGCAGCCAGCAACAGAACAAGGGAACACAGCCTCAAGCTGGGCCAGGGCAGATCTAGGCTGGATGTTAGGAGGAAGTTGTTGTCAGAGAGAGTGATTGGCATTGGAATGGGCTGCCCAGGGAGGTGGTGGAGCCACCATGCCTGGAGGTGTTGAAGCCAAGCCTGGCTGGGGCACTTAGTGCCATGGTCTGGTTGATTGGATAGGGCCTAGGTTGGGCTGGCTGAGCTTGGAGGTCTCTTCCAACCTGTTTGATTCTATGATTCTATGATTAATTGAAACAGATTTCCTGCATGACAACATAGAAAATGAAAGATTAGGATCAGATGGATGTGCCATGCTCAGCTGGGGACGTTCTCCACAAAGCAATGAGAATCTGTGAATCTGAGATGGATTTTTGTGGTTATCCTTTTTGATCCACTCCATGATGCAAGCTAGGAAGGGACTCATGTTATTTTTGAACCTAAATTCCTAACGTCTAAAGCCATTCTTGTTTCTCTAGCACATCTGCCACCACTTAAGTTGCAATAAATTTTAGCCTTGTTGTTAAAAACTTGCATCTTGCTTCTGTTCTGCTTTTTATTTGCTTTATCAGTCGGTTTCAGCCACTAGAGCTGAGGATTCAATCATTTGCTGAGCCAAAAGAGCGCTCTGCTGTTGGAAACCTACTTCCACCAAGAGGACCTCTAGCCCACAGTTGAGTATTCAGTGGCACAGCACAGAAAAATTGAGGAGGCCTTTTAGGTTTTGGCAGGAAATTCTTCTTCGTTCTTGGCTGGAAGTGTTTCTTATGGTGGCATTCTTGGTGCAGCTCTGTTCTGGAGGGGTTCTGAAGTTGCCAAGGGTTGCGTGGGTTGGCATTGCAAACACTGACATTTAAATCGTGGTGAAATGCAGGAATACTTTCTCTCTTCTCTCCCTTTCTCCATTTTCCTAGGTCTCGGGTTTCACTCTGAAACGGTTACTCTTCAAACTGAGGTTCAGCAAAACAGCTTAAGCTGAGATGTGTCTTCAGTGCACAGCAGGCAGCCAGGGGATGTGTGCGTGTCACCTCTCAGGCTCATGGAGAAGGCATCTCCCCTGCAGCAGCTTTGTGTATGTTGTAGCTTAACCACTCCATCCAGAGTAGAAGAAAGACAAGAAGTTACAACAATGCAAGGTGCCAGTGCCTGCAAATGCTGCCGGGGCTAGCCAAAGGCTGAAGCTTTCTAATTGCAATGGCTCCTGTGACAGGATGGTACTCAGGGAAGGTGTGGGAAGGGACCTTTGGCCAAAGCTCTGCCTCTGCACTGTGACATCAGTTTGCTGCTGGAAGCTGCAGGTTTGTGTGTGATGGCTGCTAGCTATGGGAGTTCCTCAGTTCCAGCTGCTGCTACGCCCAGCCTGATTGCCAGACCTGGATGCCCTTAGGCTTTGTATTTCATCACCCAGATGAATGTTCCATCCTGCTCTGAGATCTTCCAGAGCAATCTGTGGTGAAGCTTGCGAGGAAGAAAGAAGGACCCTTTCTGACAGGTAAGAACAATGTCACAGCCTGTTGCATCCCTCTGCCCATCACAAGCATTAAGTGGAACATAAAGAAGGGAAGAGAAAGCAGAAGTGGATGGGGCAAGCTGGCTGTGGACACATAGTTACGGACTCTTGCTTCCCTTCAACAGCCTGCAGAGTAAATTCATGTAGTGGGAGCCAGGACTGTCTCTATCTATTCCAGAAAATCTAGGCAGCAGAACTAAATAGCAATGCTCTCTGCATCAGATTTACAGCAGCTTACACCTCCGTGTGCTGCAGTCTGCTGTGATCAGTGCAAGGCAGCAGGCTGCAGCAGCACTGCTGGCTCAGTGTGAGCCATGCTGGAGGCTGACAAGTGTGGATAGCCTTTGCAGCTCCCTTCATTGTTGATAGAACAGAATAGAATAGAATCAACTAGGTTGGAAAATACCTCCAAGATCATCCAGGCCAACCTAGCACCCAGCCCTATCCAGTCGACTAGACCATGGCACTAAGTGCCTCATCCAGTCTTTTCCTGAACACGCCCAGGGACGGTGACTCCACCACCTCCCTGGGCAGCCCATTCCCAAGCCAATCACTCTCTCTGTGAAGAACTTCCTCCTAACATCCAGCCTATACTCCCCCCGGCACAACTTGAGGCTAATTGGCACTTCTGCACGAGCTCATTTGAATGGATCCAGCACATCTGAGGTCCTCTCACAGAAGCCTTTGGGAAGCTGAAAGCAAATTGGGTCTCTCAAGCCACACAGGCTGACCTTGGATCAGTTGTTGTCATCAGTGCTGCTGAAGAAACCTCCGTGGATCACTTATTTGAACAACAACCTGAGCACAAGATCCTACTCACTTCTTCCTCGTGGTCAAAGGAGACTCCAGAGCTAGAATCTATCATCTCAGATCTTCACAGCATGCTAATTGTGCACATGATTTATCTTATTACTTCTCTGGATGCAGCTATCAAATTCCAGTTTATTTCTCCAATTAGCTGTTTTTTAATGAATTTGGCTTTTCTATCCATACTGTGAGAGTGTTTTCTCTAATAACCTTTGTTCCAGCTGGCCTGGCTCATTGGGTTTTGACAGAGAATACAGAGGCTGCAGAGATGGAAAGTCACTCCAGCTTCCTCACCTATGTTCTTCATTGTATGAAATGCAGACTCTTGATGCCTTGGGTCAGGAGCAGCCCAGAGCTCAGCTAGCTTCTCCACAGGCAGCAGAGAGGCGATGTGGGGAGGCATGTGCCAAGTGGCTGGGTCACCATGGAATGCCATCAGTCAGAGCTTTTCTTGCAGTGCCTTATTATGAGATGTAAACTGTTGCAGTTTCTATTCTGGTTTGGAGATGAATGCAGCTACTTATTGGTGCCTGCCCACACACAGCCCTGATCAGTGCTGCCCACAGGCCTTAGAGACAATCATAGAATGGGTTGAGTTGGAAGGGATTTGAAGACCATCCAGTTCCAGCCCTCACGCCATGGGCGGGGACATTTTCCTCTAAACCAGGTCACTCAAAGCTCCATCCAACTTGTCTTTGAACAATTCCAGGGATCGGGCATCCACAGCTTCCCTGGGTGATCTGTTCCAGTGTCTCACCATCCTCACAGTGAAGGATTTCCTTATATCTACTACTGATATTTCAGTTTAAAGCCATTACTCCTTGTCCTATTCCTACATGCCCTTGTAAATGAGTGAGGCTGATGCCCCTGGGACGCTGCAAACCACCAGTGCCTGTGTGGTGAACCCCCCGAGGGCAGAAGACTGTACACACTAACACACTAATAGAGGAGGGGAAAATATGGCACAACTCACTGCCCCATCCCTGGGAGCATTCCAGGCCATGTTGGATGAGGTTCTCAGAAAACTGATCTAGTTACAAATGTCCCTGCTCACTGCAGAGGGCTTGGACTAGATGACCTTCAAAGGTTCCTTCCAACACAAAACATTCCGTGATGCTGTTACTCCATGAACAGCCTGAGGGAAATGATGGAAAGCTGGTGTGTGACAACACAACCACGAGGTGCCACCACTGACTGCTCTTGAAACAACTGGGAATGGTGAAGAGATCTGAAAAAACTGACAGTGCCTCTCCACAGCACATCTGCCCTGAGCACACACCAAGGGCCTGTGGAAAGCTTGGCATGGACGGCACCCTTGGGGAGGCCACCAAAAGCAGGCAGGAATCCACGCTCCTGCAGCTATCCTTACAGGAAGATGGCTTCTGGCACTGGGCTGATTCAATCCCCCTCTGGGAGATATTGTGGCACCTTTCAGGCAGCTCCTAAAAATTCCATTCACAGTTTAAACTAATCCATCAGCCCTGGGCTTGTCAGAAGATTCATGCTGGGGACATCCAGGGACACAAACAGGCCTGGACAGGAGGGAACGTTTTTAGAACAAGCAGCAATGCAATCACAGGATCATGTCATGGTAGAGGTTGGGAGGCACTGCTGAGGATCATCTCATCCAAATTCCTGCTACTGCAGGTACTCCTAGATCAGGCTGCACAGGAACACATGTGTGCTAGTTTGAGCCTAGCTGGGATGTTTTGGTGAGAAGAACTAGATGATAGGCTGTAAAATGAAAACAATGGTGAGGTCTACTTCCCTCACAGTCTTGCTGGGATGTGTAAAGAAGAAAGGCAAAACAAAGATTACTTCACTTGCTTCTTCTCTTCGCTGGGGAGCTTTGCCTGCTGGGGAGAA
>WAAF01005213.1:0-23596 GCA_013400475.1 Tricholaema leucomelas | reverse complement strand
GGGGGACACCCAAACCATCACAACATGCAGGCAGTTTTGGAATCTCTCCAGAGCAGACTCCCCAACCTCTCTCTGTAGCCTGTTCCAGGGCTCTGTCACCCTCAAAGAAGTTTCTCCTTATGTTCCGGTGAGTCCTACTGTGCTGTTCATTCCCACTGCCCCCTGTCCCAGCGCTGGCTAGCACTGAAATGAGCTTGGCCTCAGCTTCATGACCTCTACCCTTGAGATACTGATAAGATCCCCTCTCTGTCTGATGTTTTCCAGGCTGAAGAGCCTCAGGTGTCTCAGCCTTTCTTAATCAGAGAGATGCTCCAGTCCCCTAATCATCCTCGTGACCCTCCATTGGACACTCTCTAGCAGTTCACTGTCTCTCTTCAATTGGGAAGCCCAGAACTGGACACCGCCTTTGGACCTGCCCAGGTCTCTTCAGAATGCACCCCAGAACATCACTGGCTTTCTTGGCCATGAGGGCACCTTGCTGGCTTGTGGTGACCTTGTCCACCATCAAGAAGCAGCAAACCCCTGAAACTGCATCTCCCCATAGAGGACTCCCATGTCTCACCCAAATGACCCCACAGCACTGTCTGCACTGAGATCATTTGTCGTGAGACTTCAGTGGTGGCTTGGCCTTGTTTGAGTGGTTTTACAATCTGCAGCTACTTAGGGATGCAGCAGCAATCTGATCTAACCCACTCTGACCACTCTTGTGTGGCAGATCCCAAGCCACACAGGAAGAAATGCTAATGCCCACTGTGGGCACCCAGACAGAGCACCATCCTCATAAGAAAAAGCTACCTGGTACCATCGTCCTTCCAGAACAGCAACAGACATTCATAAGAGTTCCTGCTGCTTTTGTCCAAGAGCATTCACCTCTGCTCAGCTCCTCTGAAGGGAGCTGAACACCCAATTAGAACAATGTTCACCACCATGAGCCTCTCTGAATTAATGCTAAGTGTGGAGCAAGGAGAAGTAACATATCATCATCGTCTTTTTCTGGACAAGCCCAAATCCCTGAGCTCATTTCCAAACCCTCATTAGCAGCACTTGCAAAGGAGGTCAGGCTGCTGTGCCTCCTGCCTGTCCCAGCAGACAGCAGCCGTGGTGCCCAGGGCACACTGTCCATCAGGCTCAGGAAGCCAGCAGCTCTACTCCAACACCTCTTGCTGATGCTGGCAAAGGCTTGGCCGTCTCTCTTACATCTCAAATGGCAAAGATTCCCAGCCACTGTCTCTGGGAAGTCAGCACTGACAAAGCCAACTGCCTAGGAGAAGTCCACTATATACAGACGTGGTCCTCCTGTGAGATTAGCTCTGAACTCAGGAACTCTGAACCTTTTAGTAACCTAACTTTTCCCTTCCCTCCCCTGAGGTCTATCTAAGAGCTTGTCTGGCGACAGCAGCCTTCAAAATGTGTTTTGCTGGCAGAGCCCACTTGTGTGCTCCCAGCTTCACCCACGCTGTGTTTCTTAACACTCTTTTGTGTATGCTATTATACCTGGAGCATGCAGTACACCTTAGCATCATGCACTTACACCTCTGTAAAACAGTCACCACCCTGTGGAGACAGTCTTTGTAGCAGGGGCTGTGGTGACAGAGAGTCATGGACAGAGAGTGATGGCTTGAAAGTAGAAGAGGGAGATTTAGACTGGACAGAAAGAAAAGATTCCTTACACAGAGAATGGTGAGGCACTGGCCCAGGCTGCCTAGAGAAGTGGCAGATGCCCCATCCCTGGAAGCATTCCAGGTCAGGCTGGACAGGGCTCTGAGCAACCTGCTCTAGCTGAAGGTGGACTAGATGACCTTTAAAGGTCCCTTCCAACCCAACCCCCAACCCAACATACAACTCTATGATTATACCAACCTGCTTCTGTGTAGCTATACAGCACTTTTGTGAACACTACACCTGATCTTAGGAGCAAGCTTACACTGCTGCTATAGGCTGAGTAGAACTCAGCAATGCCTCTGTTAGGGAAGTGTCCTTCCTCCAGTGGAAAGGGAAAGCACTCAGGTTTGCTCTGCTGCCTGAAGAAAGCATCTTTATGTGGCTGAGCTGACAGCTCACCAGTTCTGTTCCTTTTGTGGCACAGCCAAAGCATGGCTGCTCTTCATCACCATTGTAACCAGGAAATTTGCACTGAGGTGAGACCTCAAAAGTCCTGTTACAGGCAGGAGCCTTTTATAGTCCCTCTTCTAGCCAGGACATCTGTAAACCTGGTTGGTCGCTTACGAGCTGAAGGTTCTTCAAGACATAATGTGGAGAACAGACTGCAAGCAGGTGAGACTTTCTGAACAGAGGCCACAATTTTTCCTGCCTTCTCCTGGTCTGAATGGTGGAGCACCACTAAGAGCAGTGTTCAAGCCCCACACAATCAGGAAGTATCACAGCTGTGCTCTCTCGGGAGCACAGAACTCCAGCATGGTGGGGGCTGGAAGGGACCTCTGGAGAGCAGCCAGTCCAACCACATCACCAAGGCAGGTTCATCTAGGGCAGGTTGCCCAGGAGTGCAATGCCCAGGTGAGTTTGGAATGATTCCAGAAGAGACTCAACAACCTCTCTGGGCAGCCTGCTTCAGGGCTCTGCCACCCTAAGTGTCAAGAAGTTTCTCCTTGTGTTTAGAGGAGCTTCCTCTGTTCACCGTTGTGCCCAGTATATACGTTACAAGGGGATAATGCAAGGTGCTCTCGTCAGCTGCCTAAAAACACACTTTTGCCAGGGTGAAGAAAAAGAAAGGCATTTAGAGAAAGTCTAAGCAACAGGGTCAGGTTCATGCAGCGACTCAGTGCCAGAGTTCAAAGCATAACTCAGCTCTGCAGGTCCTCACCTCCCCATGCTCATGGCTGCCCCACATGTGGTTGGTAGTGCAAAGAAGCTGGACAAAGGGAAAAGATAGAAGAAGCACTCCTGTGCCTGGGGGAAGGGAGAGAAATCAGAGGGGAAAGGAAGCTTCCTTTCTTTTGGGTCCTAAATCTGATTGTGAAAGAGTGCATCATCTCTGCTTATCTGTTTAAAGATGAACAGGCCCTTCTGATACTCCACAACTAACAGCTTTGGGCATTTGATTTACAGCAGCAGTTACAGTCTGCTCCCAAGAAAGCAGGGTGATCACCGCCCCATTTTCAGCCATTCTCCAGAGCACAGACGTTTCTTTGCCGACAGGGCAATGGAAGAGGCTGACAGGCTAAGCAGCAGCGTCAGTCTGTGAAGGCGGAGGTTGCTGCTGGGCTGGTGACAAAACCTTCTGGTTTAATTCAGTTCTCTTAGTGAAAAACAAGTCACTGGGGGACATGGCGGTGCTGAGGACAGCAGCGCTATGATAAATGGAGTAAAGAGCTACATGAGATGCTGGTCAGTATCCAAAAGGCAGGTGTCAAAAGGACGGGGCCAGGCTCGCCAGCGGTGCCCAGCAACGGGAGAAGGGGCAACAGGCACGTACTGGAAACCAGGTGGTTCCAGCTGAACATGAGCAAACCTTCACTTTGAGGGTGACAGTGTGCTGGCGCAGGCTGCCCAGAGGGGTCGTGGAGCGTCTGGAGAGATTCCAAACCTGCGCGCACACTCTGGCAGGGAGGTTGGAAGAGCTGAACCCCGCGAGGTGCCTCCAACCCCGCCCATGCTGGGGTGCTGCGGTTCCGTGCAGTGACAGCACAAGCGGTACGGACTAAAATGACAGCAGAAGTGGTTCCTGAAAGGGACTGGAGATAGCCATCGACGGGATCCTCCCTGCTGCAGCCCGCGGAGCGCTGCCGGGCCAGCAGCAGCAGCAGCAGCAGCAGCAGCAGCGCCTGCGCAACTCTGCACCGCGGGGCGGGGCTGCGCGGGGCGGGGCCACCGCCCTCGAGCTGCGGGCAGGGGCCGACTGGAGCTGGGCACTGTAAGGACCTCCTGGTTAGGGCCTTCGCCAAAGAGCAGTGCTGGAAGGTAGCCCGCGGCACAGGCGGGACCGGGTGGCGGCTTTGATCTGCGCCCTTGCTCCTGGGGCTGTGCCGGGTGAGCAGTGGCAGCGCCGCTCAGGAGCAATGGCAGCGGCAGCGCTCATGTGTACACACGAGTAACAGCACAAGTACGAGGAAGTGTAAATGAATAGCAACTCCCTCCCGACAGCCTTGGAAACTGCAAAGGGTTTTTTCCTGGATTAATGATTTTTGGTGGAATTCGGCTGTCTGGAATTTCCTGAACCTTTCTCTACCCTACTGTTTTGTTCTAAGCTTCTGGTGTTTCCCAGGGCATTTTCAACATTGCCTTTTAAGTCGAGACAGTCTTAGACAAGTAGGCAAGAGGAATCTACAGACGGTTGGGTGGAATCCTGACAAACAAGTATTTTCCATTGCAATTAGAAGGCTGGACTCCTCGCACAAATTAGTGATGGAAAAACACACTTAATCCCATTGTCCACATTTTCCAAGATAAAGATGAAGCTGAAGCTGCAGTCCGTCAGTCTGGTATGTCTGATGGACCACAGTCAGAAGGAACCATGTAGAAAGTAGTTGTAAGTGAGCCTCCAGCTGACCTGAAGCTCTGAGGCAAATTTTCCACTACCGAGGTGAAGATAAATCTGCTGCAGCAGAAGAAAACTTCTTAGGCTCATGAGATCCTTCTGCCCTGCCCTGCTGGCTCTCAGGTTGCCTGGACAGGTCACTATGCATGCCTGGAGGCAATGGATGCTTGTGGATATGGGACATGCAGCATCTGGAGACACTGGGTAGTTTATGAAACCAGTCACAATGCATGCTCCCAGCTGCTAAACAGCCCAGAAGTTCTTAGCTGTGACCTGCATTCCACATATGGCAGCTTCGTTGGTAAGCCAGGTCTGATGAGTGATGTTTCCTTTTCCCCTCTGCACTCGAGATCAATCTGTCTGATTTAAACCAAAGCTGCCTGCACAGATCCTTTCTGCTGGATGACCTGCTGCCAGTGTCTCTGGCACATAAAAGCACATCTAAGAAGGCCAGTTTTGTTCTGAGGCCAGACAGAGCAGTTGTAAAGCAGTCAGCAGCCCCTACTGCTAGTCACGAGCCAGTCCCTTCAAACCCATGAGTGCTGTTATCATTTCTGAGCCACCCAGGGGCAGCTGTGGTGTTTTGCTTGGGCTGGGCTTGCTGAAGGCAGTGTGAAGAAAGCAAAACCAGCCTGAGCTGCACCATGAGGGTATCTGCTAAGTTTCAGTATTTCCAAATTCAGTACCACAAATGTTGGTGGTTCTCGTTATGATACAGCTCTGCTGAAGTCCAGGAGAGCTCCAGCAGTGCTCAACCCATGAATGAGGGGGATATACAGCCACACTATGAGAAACAGGCTGCCACAGAGGTCTTATGGTTCAATCCTACAGAGGAGATAAAAGAGGGAGATGTTGCTCTCCCAAAGGTCCTTCTCGGTCTGAGCTATTTTATGATATATTTTTAATTAAATACTTAGACTAAAAGGTACAATTTTCACTTCCTGCTCCCTTGGCAGAATTAGTGCCAAGGACCTGTGTGACAAAAAACATATTGGTGCACTTCAGTGCCCATATTAGTGCAGTGCATGGGTGCGCTGGATGGGGCTTGGAGCAGCTTAGTCTAGTGAAAGGTGTCCCTGCCTATGGTAGGGGATGGGAACTAGATGATCTTTAAGGGTCTTTCCGACCCACCCATTCTGTGATTTATAGCTCAAACAACTCAGCATTTGTGACATCAGAGGGCAAAAAATTTCTGTGTAACTTCATTTATTTTATGCCACCTATTAATCAACATTGGCATGGCCTTAAAGCTTCACTGCTTCTTTAGAGCCTAGCACTTTTCCCCTTCAGACAGCCTTGTCCAACGTGCTGGCACAAGCCAATTTCAGTGGCTGTTAGTCAAGTCCTAACAAGCTGATGGCAAAGGTGTGAAATGCTATTGGCATATCTGGTAATGTAAGCCTGACAGGAGTCTTTGATGCCTTCTGTGAGGCAAGTGAGAACCCATTGCGGAGCTTTTCCTGCTCGCGAATTCTTGCACTTGCACTGCTCTAACAAGTGAACGCCTTAGGGAAGGGACTTCTAGCTTGCTGCCACAAACATAGGGTTGTGAAGGCAAATAAATCCAGCTCTTCCCACCTGTAAACAAAGATAGGAGATGTAAACAGTGGAACTCCCCTGAGCCAGAGTGACTCTGGTTTGGTGTCTGGGGTTCTAATCTAAATTTCCAGAGACTCTAATAATTTTGATAGGACTGCAGATAATTTATATTAATTGCCCTTCCCTCTCCCCTCCCTCCTTCCCCAAAGAGAGGAATTGGAAGTGAGAGGAAGAGGTAAGCCCACCCAAGTAAGTCAGTCTCACTCCATTTGGAAGTTAAAAGGGAAAAGTTTAGCAATAACTTAAAAAGGGTATCAAAGGTAGGGAGATTACAAAAGATGTAGGGAAGGAAAGGATAACAAATACAAAAAAGGTATATATACAACCCCAGTTTCTGTGATGGTGATGACCACGTGTGTGGAGAGATGCAGGGAGAGCTGGAGTGTGTGGTTCTGAGAGCTGCGAAGTGGTCGAGGGAGAGTCCCAGAGAGGGTCCAAGAGAGGGAGAACAGGAAGTCCCCCTGCTTTTATGGGACAGGAAGGGGGCGTGGGCTAACCCTCACCTGGGGGTGTCCAGACCCACCCCTGGGGAGGGGTCAGGACCACCTGAGGTCATGTTTGGAGTTCAGGGACACTTCTCCTGGAGTGTTAACCGTATACATTTGGCCATAAGCTGTGCAGAGATGTGCTGCTCACGCATGAGCATCGCTTCGTGAATTCACTACCCCACGGGAATCGCAGCCACTTGTACTTGCGTGGCACAACTCCCAGCTGTTCCACCTTTGAAACCCAGTCCTTAAACAGAAATGTTAAGACCTGCTCTCTGATGCTGCTGCATTCTCCAGCTCTATTGCATTTAGCACCACAAGGATCTACTACATTTGTGTGTCACCCTCAGCTTGCACTGGACTTTTCTCCATGGCTTCTCCCTGAGGCTGTGTGCATTGAAGCAGTCCCAGGGAATCAGGCCTCTGAGCAGCTTTCAGACAAACTCCACACTGCATTTCCCTACTGCTGCCTGGAATGTGTTAAACATACTGCTCACACTCTGCATGGCACACGTACAGCAGTTCTGGTCCAGGAAATACCAGACTGCAATGTGAGAGCTGTTCCTGTTGGAAATGGGAATGTTGGCAGGTGGGTGATGTCCATGAGAATGTGCTGGAAGTGACTGTTTTCTTAGGAGTAAACCAACAAGGACATTTCAGCTGCCTATCACCTACAGCCTGGCTGTGTGCACAGTGGGGGCATTTCATTCCATTTTTCCAACTGCTCCATAAAGCTGCTGTCAGTCACTCATCTCTGTTGTCCTACTGCTGGCTCAGTCTTTTACAGCTAAAATAAGATCCACATAAATTTTTTTCCCATTCCACCACACAAACCCCTCTAAACCGTTGACTAAGGCAGACCTACAGTCTTTCAAAGGCTGATAAATCAACCAAAAGTAAATTGTGTTAGACAAAAGTCTTTTTGGCTCCCCTCGTGCTGCTAGCATTACAAGACTTTTTCTAGTCACAAGCCAACCTCTCCAGTTCCTTCCTTAGTGGCACTCCTGCTGGCTCTGATCCAGCAGCAGTTGCCAAATGCCAGGGTGATGTGCTGTCAGCATAAACCCTACAGACATCCTGGGGCATGAGGAAATGCTGTTCCCATCATAACACCACACACCACCACCCCACCCCCCCTCAAAGGACTGCATTCTTTGCAGAAATGCCGGACATTCTTCTGGGCTTTGTTTATGCCACTGGTTAATGCTGCCTGTCTTAAAATGCTGCTGCTTCTCATCTGGTCAGCACAGAAGGACAAAGTCAAGACAACTCTGGAGCAGGGCATGCAGAGACTTTTTGTTTCTCCAGCAGAAATGGCGTGATGCAGATGTATCTGATCTGAATGTCACCAAAGAGCAACCACGATGGGTCCAGGCTCTGCTCCACGTTCAAGGCACTTCTGCTGTGAACTGAGCCACCACCTAGAGGATGCTGCTGGGCTGCCCAAAGCGTGACAATCCCACAGCTCCACTTCCTACTGAGGGAAGGGTTTGGATAGTGAAAATGATACCATAGCACAGGAAGTGTAAGAGAGCAGAGAAATTCTGTTTCCATGGCAGTCTGAGCTTCTTCTTCAAGTATAAGCACAGGTGCAGTCTGCTGAATCTGAAGGTCATGTTCTGAGTAGAAAAGTTGGAGATCGGGCATGGGGCTGGTTTCCCCGGGTAGGGTGCATGCTGCATTTCTAACCAGTTACCATAAGCACTTGCTAAAGGTAGTAATTGCCTTCATTAGTGTCATCTGCCTACTTCAGAATCTGTTTAGCCACAGGGAAGAGCAGGCTGCTCACGAAAGAGGGAGCATAACTGGCTCTCCTGTAGACTCACTCAGATTTTGTGCCATTGTTTCATATACTCAGGGGCAAACATCAACATCCTGCCTATTTGGGGCATCTCTCACCTGGCAAAATAATGACCTTCCCTTCAAAGCCTCTTACAAATGAGTGAAATGCCTACTAATGAGAGCTTGGCTTTATTTACAGTCACCTTTGCATTCACAGACACTCTTTTGAGGATCTGCCTTACCAACAAGTGCAAATAGGCTATTAAATGCCTGGAGACCCTGAGCAGGGGGCTTGGAACTAGATGATCCCAGTGGTCCCTTCCAACCCTGACTGATTCTATGACATCCAGAGGTGAGCAAGAGAACATCTAACTAGTGTCTGTCTCTGTCACCTTCTGCATTTCCCACTGCTAGTTTCAGCTTGCCATCTCCTCTGAGATGGAATGACCTCGTTGGCAGCACAGCCAAATGCTTTATGCATTCAGGAAAGTGGCTGTTTAAAAAGTGCAGTTTCACTTCCTTGCTCCATTCTGTGCTCCATGATTTACTACCCACCTGAGGTACAATGCAACAGAAATCACTGGTGTTGGATTGTTATTTTTAGTGTCATTTTCTTGCCAAGGCATACAGAAACCTCATGTGCTACCTCGGAAAGTTATCCTGGAATGGCAGTTGGAGAGGGATGTCTATTCCTTCATCTTTTCCTTCCAACCACAAAGCTTCCTAGGGCTGAGGGTGAGCTGGGAGAGTCTCTTTATCCAAGGACGCTGGATACACACAAAGATTTAAAGCACGTTGATACACACAAAGATTTAAAGCAAGGCGCAGATGATTTGAGCGTTAACGCTGGCACCAGCCCAGGAGGGGAGGGTGATGCTCCTGCAGTTGTTCTGCCCCGACCTTGGTTTGCTTTATCTCCTTCCACATCTGCTGCACGTTTTAAAAAAGCTTTTGTGGCCCCTCACAAGCGAAAACCAAGGAGCACCCCTCAGGCTGGAAACATCTGAGCCTTCGGTGAACGTGACACTCCCATGCCACTCTCCTTGCCTGTAAGCTGGATGTTGCTAGGAGCTGACAGAGCAAGGAAGAGCTAAAAACCTCTTCCAGGGAGGCAGCCCAAAATGCTGGCTAGAGACATGCTTTTGTGAGGTTCCAGCTGGCTGGGTGCACACCCTCAAAACCCAGAGGTGTGTCTGGGAGGGGCAGCAGTGCGGCCACACCCGCACCCGCCAAAGGCACTACAATTCAAAAAAAGAATAGAGGAGGTGGTTATTGACACAGGCTGAGACCCAGGAGCAGATATGCATCGGGATGTTTGGGTGAAGACCTCTTCCCCGGGGTGAGCACACAGCGAGTGAGAAGAGCGTTCTGTGGTGTCTGCAGGCGGTGCCGCGAGTGCGGCGCTTCTCGAAGCCCTGCAGAGCACTGCTTTGTGCAAGTGGAGGTGTGCAAGGAGAGCTGCCTCTCCTTCGGTCCCAGTTGCTCACCAGGCTTCCCTTCTGGTTCAGACGTCCCCAGGGGCATGCTCGGGCACGGCCCCTCCTGTCTCCCGAAATTATGACCTTTGCTCTCAGATCAGCCCTTGCAGGGATTCTCAGCTAACTGCAACATGTGGAAGCTTTGCTGAGACTTTTCCTGCTTTGCTGAGACCTTTCCTGCTTTGCTGCGTTTTCTTGGAATCTGCTAGAAAAATTAGGAATGATTAGGGGGGAAATGACAGCATGAGATGAAACACCACTGGCACGACATTTGGCCCCTAATTTTGCCACCAACACCTCACTTCAGCAGCGTTGTGAAGGGTGATCTGGAGGTCTGTGTCAATCCAATTTATTCTACCTATGTTAAATCAGAACCTGTTTGATATTGGCAGGAGATTTCTGCTGCTGTGCTGTATGAATCTACAGCCATGCAGCTACATATATAGAGCTACTCTGCAGAGTCTTCTAATCAAGAGGTGCAAATCCAGAATGACATCTAGTTAAAATACACAGGCTTCATTAAAACCCCCTCAAACCCAACGAAGACCATACAGTTGTGTCTTTACAGACAAAGCCTTGCAAGGCAGAGGAAATACACGATGCTTACATGCACACATCCTTGGAGAGTACACATGGAATGCTGACAAAAGTAAACAATGTCAAATCCCCCCCAAATCACATCCCTCAGAGACCTAACTGATGAACCTTGACCCTCTGTGTTGTGAAAAATGGCTCTTGCTGTGCTTGGAAATGTAAATCCTCTTCTGTTTCCATGCATCTTTCTTCCATTCCTGCAATGAATTGAATATTAATTTGCAGCTGGAACTCCTTTAGTTACCAAAATAACCCCCAAAACAACAAAACCCACACCTGAACTCATTGATGGTGCCATGGAAAAGTTTATTTCTGAGTTGGTGAACGTCCACAGTATTTGCAGTACAAGTGCCTGTGCTGGAAGCTGTACCAAAGCAATGCCCTTTTCCTGTAGCTTCTGCTCTGCCCTGCCCTCAGAACCTGGAACCAAGGAGGAGAGGCCTGGATCAGGATCAGTGTAGCCAGCAGGACAAGGCAGGCTCTTCTGCCCCTGTGCTCAGCACTGCTCAGGCCACACCTTGAATGCTGCATCCAGGTCTGGGCTCCTCAATTCAAGACAGATGTTGAGGTGCTGGAAGATGCTCAAGCTGTGCCAGGGCAGGTCTAGGCTGGATGTTAGGAGGAAGTTGTTGGCATTGGAATGGGCTGCCCAGGGGGGTAGTGGAGTCTCTGTGCCTGGAGGTGCTCAAGCAAACTCTGGGTGAGGCACTTAGTGCCATGATCTGGTTGACTGGCCAGGGCTGGGTGCTAGGTTGGGCTGGCTGAGCTTGGAGGTCTCTTCCAACCTGGTTGATTCTATGGTTCTGTAACTAGTTGTTTTGGGAAGGGAAGAGAAAGAAGAACATCTGTGGAATTGCTAAGTTGGGATACCCAGGGCATTCAGCCTGGCACTGTGCCAGAGGTGGCAGAGGCCTCTATTCCAGAAAGAACTGGCTGCAAAGTTCAGTATGAAGCAGCTTTGCTTTAAATGAAACTTAAAAATATTAAAATTTTAAAAAAATCAGTAAAGTAGTGGAAAAGTAAAGATGATTTTATGCTGGTCCCAGCAAATGAAAAATCCTCTTTAAAAAAGTCTTAGCTTCCAGATTTTATAGAACTGTAAACTCCTCAGTTTTGATGAAAACAGTGAGAAGCGTCAGCGAGAGGCTGTTTCACTGGTCTGCAAGGAAGCACAGCGTGCACGGTAAAACCACTGCATTGCTGCAGGGATAAGAAGTAAGCCAGCAAGGAAGATCATCCAATACACAGAATCACAGAATGGAGGAGTTGGAAGGGACCTCTGGAGATCATCAAGTCCAACCCTCCTGTCAAATCAGGACCACCTAGGGTGGGCCACACTGAAACAGATCCCACATGGGAGTGGATCACCCAGAGTCCAGAACACAAGTAGGTAGGTGCAGAGATATTAGATTATGCTCACTACAGTATGAAAGTTATGAGAAACACACACAATGTGCCTGCACAGGACAAAGAGGGGGTACAGGTGGAATATTCCTGCTAGCTGAGTGGATGATGGCAAGAAAAGCACCACGATGAAAATGTGTGCAGCGTTTGCAGCCTGTGGTAAGAATTCATTCCTCAGCTAAGCCAAGTGCCTTCTGTACTCGAGTTTGTTCCTGAGCTGTGAAAAAGATGAAAGATAAGATCTTATCCTCAGAGAAATTGATCCCAGTCATGGCACTGAGTTGCATGTGTACAGCTGCATCACATCCTAATCTGTTGAGAAGATATTTCAGAGAGAACAAAAGTAGGATCGTTCCAAAAGAGTGATAAAAAAGGGCCTCTGATGAAACATGTCCTGTCTGGTCTTCAGATGGGCCAACTCCAAGGAGCTCCCATACAGCCTAGGAGCAGTAGCTTTGAACTATGCACTGGCTCTGAGCTGAGTTATATCAGTTATGCCATAGAATCACTAAAGAAGTTGGCTTGGGAGGGACCTTAGAGATCATCTAGTGCCACGGGCACCTTCCACTAGAACTTAAATACATATATGCATATGTGTGTGTGTGTGTAAATATATATTAAAAACTAATCTCTAACTTTATATAAACCAGGATGTATTATATATAACTCTATACAACTGCTATACAGAGTTGTGTGTCCCTCCTCTCTGCAAGGTGCCTTCTAACGCATGATTCTATGAAGCAGTAAAAGGAAGAGAGGCTGAGCATGGTGCTGGTGAGGGATTCTACATCTGTAAAAGCTAAAAAACAAACCAAACCAAAACCGCTGAACTACCATGAAAGGGACACACAACACAACAGGTACAGAATGAGCATTATTTGTCACGGATCCATGTCACACAGATATGTGCCCAAGGTCAAAGCTCAAGTAGATGAACCCCTCCAGCCGCGGGCAGGGGTCGTCCCCGGCTCTGCCTGCCCACCTCCTGCAGAGCATCTCCTGGGGGAGGGAAACACTTTTGTGTAGGGGCTGAGAGGCGAGAGCTGGCTGCCGAGTTTACTTCTCTTTGACTAAAAGCTCCCTCGGATCGGCTGCGAGGGGAGGACTGAAGAAACTCTGCAGGGACTCAGCGGAAAGTGTAAACTCTGCTTTTGGAAGAGAGTGTCAGCGGCCAGGAGAAGATGAAGGGCAGGAGGGGAAGGGCAGCAAGCTGAAGGCACCCCAGAGCCCACCTGCCGAGCGCCGGGGGAGCAGAGCCCCTGCCCGTCCGGCTGGCTGCCGAGCCCGGGGATCGCATCCACCCCAGCCCGGCCCCCTCCGTCCCGCGGCGCTCCTCGCCGCTTTGGCAGAGCAGCCCGAAGCGGAGGCAGGGTGTGCGGCAGGCTCCTCTAGCCTCCCGTGGCTCCTGGAGCGAGTCTTCGGCTGCCAGGGCGCTCTGCTTTCCGAATACAAGTCGTGGGACGCGCAGAGGGTTCCGCAAAGGCAGCAGATGATGACCGACCTGAGCGGGGAGCGCTCATCTTCCGCACGGCTCTGCCTCGCCCTCGGCGCCTTGGGGCTGGCGTTGCTGGGGGACGTGTCCAAGGCTGTCCTCATGGACGATCAGGACTATTACCTGCAGGAGATTAGCAACAGGGATCATTATTATTCCTTTCCGTATCCCGGTGAAGAGTTTTTTCCTTTCACGGAGCAACCCGGAGGGGAAGGACCTATCCGTCCTGCAGAGACAGAAGAGCACCCAGGGTTCAAACCGAGCAGGAAAGAGTTAAAACCGAAGAAAGGCAGCAAAAAGGGAAAAGCCATTCTTGAAACTCCACCAGGTAACTTTCCACTTCCTTCCGCAGGACCTGGAGCCCGCTGGGTCCCGTGCAGACGGTGACGTTTAGCATTAGCGAGTAGCAGTTAGTGGCAGCTTCGGTAGTGGTAATGAAGGTGCTCCTGGTGACGGGGACAACTCACCAGCTTTTAACGTCCCACAGAACAGATCTACACAGCTTTTATAGCCTTTATAACCCTTCTCCTGTTGAGTAAAGAGATTTCGGAGTTACAATGTACTAATTATGCTGTACCTGGAATTCTCCTGCTTAATGACGCTGAAGTGGCTTGCTGATAGTGTTGCTGCTCTGTGAGAAAAGTGAGACGGATTCTGTGGTAAAACCTTACTGTGTGTAGTGACAACTTACTTTATCCCTTGCTGTTTTGAGCTAAGAGAACTTCCTGAATTCGTTTTACTTTTAAACCTGTGACCGCTGAGATTTCACTTGAAAGCCCTCCAGAGCTGTCAAAACCCGAAGCCATAGCAGGCTCAGTAGGCTCAGCCTAATTACTGACCTGTAAAATAATTAAACAGCAACAGAAATGTCTTACAGTAAAAAAGTCTGCCCCGGTTCACTTTTGTCTTCTGCTTCCGATTGGGTGAAAATAGGCAATTAGTTGTTCGCAGGTACTGTTACCATCCATTTGCTCTCGTTAAGAGCTAATTGTAGCGCTCAGGGAGGAGAAGGATTTCTTTCTGTATGGTAGGTACTTCACCAGTTTTAGGACCTTTTGGAGTGAGCTGGCCCATAAACTTCAGAGCTGTAAAATCTGGGGCCAAGGCCCACTCTGCTACAGCTGAACTCTCCTTTACTTCTGAAGAAAACCTTTTGCCATCCAGAGCATGTGGCACGAAGTTTGCAACTCAGATTTGTTACTACATGTAGTACATCAGAACAGAGGGTGGAGGCTTGCAGGGTGGCTTTAGCTTTCCCCGGTCACACCTAGCAGAGGGTAGTTGAACCATTTGCAACCTCACATCAGCGCTAGCAGAAATTAATTAGCCTTTGCTTAGAAAAGATCTTGGCCTTTATGATACTAAGATACCGTTTCTGAGCACTGCAGAGCTGTTTGTGGGGCAAGCATTTTGGACTGCCCATGTAGTGGGAGGCTGCCACCGTGCGTGACAGCAGAGAGCCCTGTCTGGGGGAGCAGACGTGAGACACCTGTGCCCACAGCAGCTTCCAAGCTGGAAATCTCAGGGATTGGCCTACCATGGGCAACCTGTGGATTTTAACAGTACCCAGTTAGATACCAGCTCTTTTCTTCTTCAGGGGACAATTTCTCCTGGACACAACAATCTCTTTCTCCTCTGGACCCACACAGATTTCCAGCCTGGAGTGGGCTGCTCTGCAGTTCAGCTCTCCTCATTGGCTGTTTCCCAGTTTCCCCAGCACCATGGCATCACACATGCTCCACCAGGCAAGGCAGTGATGAGGACAGCATCCAGTCTGTGAGGGCAATGGTCATTTACCCTACAGATGAGTGTCTTCCTTGTTCCACACCCACTCTGCTGGGCACCTTACAGCTGCAGAGAAGGCAGCAGACGTACCAAGAGGTACCTCTGTCCTTACAGAGCACTCATCCCTTCCAAACCCGCTTTGATTTGTGCTCTGTGGACACAGCAGAGCAAAGTTCAACCCGCGTGATGCTGATGACCTCCCAGAGGAGCATGTTGAGGTCTTATAGGTTGTCTGCATGTGAGACTCTCCTAAGAATGAGTGGCTTTACAAATGGAAATCCATCCATTTTTCTATGGAGGGAATTATGGAACTGGAAAGGGTAAAATGACGTCTGCAGTCCTTCCCCAGAAAACACTCTGCTGGGTGACAACCATTTGGTTTGTGCAAGTCTCACTTCTAATTGCTCTCTATTTTCCACCCTGCCTGACCAAGTTAAAGGAATCATTTTACTTCTGCAGTCAGGTGAGGTCCTGCCTCAGCCTCCTCCTCTGCCTGAGCATGGCTAAGCACAAGGCCAAGGTGAGCATGGGTGAAGTTTGTGAGGCACTAGCAAAAGCAGACGAAAGTAGGTCAGTCCCTCTTTCCACAGCAGGCTTGTGCTCTTCTGACAGCAAGTCCCTGGTGAGGCATCATCTGGAGTTCTGGGTCCCCAGCTCAAGAAGGACAGGGAGCTGCTTGAGAGAGTCCAGCATGAAGCCACAAAGAAGATTAAGGAAGTTGAACATCTTCCTTACAAGGAGAGCCTGAGGGAACTGGAGCCGGGAACTTGGAGAGGAAGAGACTGAGAGGTGACCTGATTCATGTTTATAAATATGCAAGGACTGAGTGCCAGGAGGCTGCAGCCAGGCTCTGCTGGGTGCTGCCCTGTGCCAACATAAGGCACAGTGGTGGAAGCTGAGGCAGAGGAAGTTTCATTTAAACATGAGGGGGATTTTTTTCCCTGTGAGGGTGACAGAGCCCTGGCACAGGCTGCCCAGGGGGGTTGTGGAGTCTCCCTCTCTGGCGATATTCAAGAACCATCTAGATGCATTCCAATGTGATCTGCTCTGGCAGGGGGCTGGACCAGATGATCTTTGGGCGTCCCTTCCAGCCTCTGACATTCTATGATTCTATGATTCCAAAGCCTATGAGCTGTTGAAAAAATATCCAAAGATACACCAAGGAGCTGCTCCCCTCCACCACATTGCCACTGCCTGCTCTGGCACACAGAGAGCTCAGCGAGCTGGCTGTTAGATGTGCTTCCATGTGGGAAACCAGCAGAGTTCCCCAGGAGCAGCTGAACTGCCACTGAAACAACCCAATTAGGCCCTAAGGCAAACACCCAGAGCACAGCTGGTGCTTGGTAGGGATGGCAGTGAAAGCAGATGGGGTTTAGCAGGAGGTGTCAGGCAGCTTTCACTGCAGACATTGTCAAAAGCTCTGGTCATGGTACTAGAGATACCTCGTTCTCCTCTGCCAAAGGCCAGGTCCTGCTGGCTCAGTGGCTGCAACAGCTAGTGGCATGTCACTGTGTCATCAGTGCCACTATATACAGGGTAATGAGATCTGGAATAGATTGCCCAGAGAGATGGTGAAGGCCCCATCTCTGGAGATACTCAAGGTCAAACTTGATGGGGCCGTGAGCAACCTCATCTAGTTAACTATGTCCCTGCTTACTACAGGGTGAGATGACCTTCAAGGTTCCCTTCCAACCTGATTCATTCTCTGATGTTACTCTATCGTAATTTATTATTATTAGGAGGAAGTTCTTCAGGAGAAGCCTGGATGGGGCACTTAGTGCCATGGTCTGGTTAATAGGTTGGGCTGGATGAGCTTGGAGATCTCTTCCAACCTGGTTGATTCTATGATTATAATACGTATTTGTTGTGTGTGCTACTGTATTATCACCTGTATTGTAAGTACAACTACATGCCAATAACATCTCACATTTAACCTGCTAAGAGGACATCTAGAGGTAGTAGAAGCAGTTGACAAACAGATGTCCAGAACTGGCAGCTCTAAGTCTGGTGGTGTAGATCTGGACCTGTGCACATGTGCATACATTTATCTGTTAATAGAGATGTCCAGACCTGGCATTTGGCTATCAGACATGCAGGAAATGCAGTAAATACAGGGGGTTGTGAGGCTTGCTGGCAGCTGGGGCATGTGGGATTAATTAGATGTAGCAAACAATAGCCTGGCTGGGAACTGGGATGAAGAAAGCTGGGGAATGGGAACGTGTGATCTGTCCTTTGGCTGAGCAGCTGGTATTGATCAGCCCGCGCTTTGAATCAAAGTGGAAATCAGATGTAGCAATCTGAAGGATGTGGTACAGAACAGATGACATAGACTCAGTTTATTTAAGCTAATTCCTGAAGGTGGTGAGAATATCACTGGTTGGAAGAGACATCCAAGCTCACCCAGTCCAACCCTCGACCCAGCACTGCAGGGTCAGCACTAACCCATGTCCCTAAACACCAGCTCCACAGCTGCTGTACACCTCCAGGGATGATGGCTGCAGCACTGCCCTTGGCAGACCGTTCCAGTGTCTGAGAACCCTCTCAGTGCAGAAATATCCAGTACNAGTTCTTCACAGAGAGAGTGATTGGCATTGGAATGGGCTGCCCAGGGAGGTGGTGGAGTCACCGTCCCTGGGGGTGTTCAGGCAAAGACTGGATGGGGCACTTCGTGCCATGGTCTAGATGACTGGATAGGGCTGGGTGCTAGGTTGGGCTGGATGCTCTTGGAGGTCTCTTCCAGCCTGGTTGATTCTGTGATTCCCTGCAAGTAGCTGCAGAAAGCAATGAGCTCTGCCCTCAGCCTCCTCTTCTCCAGCCTGCACACCCCCAGCTTCCTCAGCCCCTCCTCATAGCCCAGGTGCTCCAGGCCCTTCTCCAGCTTCATTGCCCTTCTCTGGACAGGCTCCAGCCCCTCACTGTCCTTCCTGCAGTGAGGGGCCCAGAGCTGGACACAGCACTAGAAGTGTGGCCTCGGCAGTGCTGAGCAGATGTTAAACAGGACACCAGTGGGCTTGCAGTGGGGGTGGTTGGGTTTTAAAATCTTATTGGTATCAATATTTGCAAATACTCAGTTGAAATAACAGTCTGGCTCCTTCCCTTTGCATGACCCCACGATGAAGTGCTACCAGGTCACCCTTGGAAGGCAAACAGTTCAACTGACAAGTTCTGTGTATATATATTTCCATTTTCTAATCCCATTCTTGTTGGTTTAGGCTTCCATCCAAAGCCCTTTCAGATCTGTGCAAAGAGTCTTGTTAACATTAGGGTTTTCCTTTTATGAGGCTTTAGTGGAGTTGAACACATGTTGTCAAGGCTACCATTTGTGGGGCAGATCTCTGCACGTGGTCAGGGGGAGTCTGTCCACGTAGAGGCAAAAATTCCTTCCCAAGAGGACTTTGGAACTGAGGTCCCCACAAACACTTCTCAGAGCTGCACTCTGCTGTGGGTCACAGCTGGACAAGCTGCCACGGTTAATTCTATTATGCCCAAATCTGCCATAACTCAGAAATTATTTTTCTTTGCTTTACAGAACTGATACTTACTACAGCAGTTCTCATTCTGGCCATCCCTCAGCTCTGACTGCCTTTAAACAAAACAAAGGAGTCATCACAAATCCTAGAATGATCTTAGTTAGAAGAGGCCTTTAAGGTCATTGAGTCCTGTTGTTAACCCAGCAGAGCTGAGTCCACCCTTAAACCACATTCATCTGCACCACATCCACATGGCTTTGGAGTCCTCCACCACTTCCCTGGGCAGCCTCTCCCCAGGTTTGACTGCCCTTTTGGTGAAGAGGCTTTCCTTGATGCCCAGTCTAAACCTCTGCCTCAGGGATGATCACTGCCCTTCTTCTGTGGGCTACATCACCTCTGATAGAGGCCAGGATGCTGTTGGCCACCTGGGCAGACTCTGGCTCCCATTCAGCCAGTGGCAGATCCACAGCCTTGGGGCATGCTCTCCTGGACAGCTTTCCAGCCAGTCTTGCCAAAGTGGTTGGGCCCCAGCTGCAGGACCCAACACTTGTCCTGGATGAAGCACATTCTGCTGGCTTTGGTCAATCCATCCAGCCTGTCCGGATGCCCTTGTAGAGCCTCCCCGCTCTGGGCAGATCAACACTCTTGTCCAGCAGATCAAGGGAGGTTCTCCTGCCCCTCTACTCTGCCCTGGTGAGGCCACATCTGGAGTACTGTGTCCAGTTCTGGACCCCCCCAGTTCAAGAGGGACATAGAACTGCTTGAGTCCAGCACAGAGCCACAGAGATGCTGAAGGGAATGGAACAGCTCTGTTAGGAGGAGAGCCTGAGGGAGATGGGGCTGGGAACTTGGAGAGAAGGAGACTGAGAGGTGACCTGATTCATGTTTATAAATATGCAAGGACTGAGTGTCAGGAGGCTGGAGCCAGGCTCTGCTGGGTGATGCCCTGTGTCAGCACAAGGGGCAGTGGTGGAAGCTGAGGCAGAGGGAGTTTCATTTAAACATGAGGAGGTTTTTTTCCCTGTGAGGGTGACAGAGCCCTGGCACAGGCTGCCCAGGGGAGCTGTGGAATCTCCCTCTCTGGAGGTATTCAAGACTCACCTGGATGTGTTCCTGTGTGATCTGCTGTAGGAGAGGCTGCTCTGGCAGGGGGGTGAACTGGATGAGCTTTTGAGATCTCTTCCAGCCCCTGACACTCTGTGATTCTGTGATCTGCCAGATCTGTTCCTCTCCCCAGGCTTGATGAAACATTTCAGAGGCCAGCCTGTTTATTTGCCCCATAGTAGTTTATCTCTGTGTAGTGTTGCCCTCTGTTCAGTGATGGAGTTCTCAACATTTTGGGGTTGTTGTGGTTTTGTTTATTTGATTTCTGTAGGGCAAAAGGATCTTTTGGGTGGAGCAGGGTTTCACATCCGAGGAGGGAGTCAGTAAGGGAAAGCAAAAAGAGGCCACAATGGCCAATGCAAGCGACCAGGACAATTACCTCACAGAAAGAACTCGACTGTGTCAAAATAAACTGACAGTACCTTAAAGGAGGCATTTATCAGACACAGGATAATGAAGGCCTGGAGACTGATCAGTGAGGGAATGAGGAGGAAAAGCTGAATCACAGAGATGTGGAAAGGTTGTGGTACAAAGTAGTGACAAAGATCTGAAGAGGTCACAAAGTTAGAAACATGGCAAGTTTATGATGGCGTCTGAAGGGTGAATCGTCCCCTGGAAACAAGCTGGGAGGAAGTGATGAGTGAGGCTGTGACACCTTCCACTGTTCTCCCAGGCAGGTGGTGGAGTCACTGTCCCTGGAGGTGTCCATAAATGTGGGGACATGGCAGTCCAGGGCAGTTTAATGGCCAGGATGGCCTTAGGTGGGCAGTTGGACTCACTGATTTAGAGGTCTCTTCCAACCCAAACAATTCCATGGTTCTATGAGCTGACAGCTGAAAGCACTTAAGAAGAGCTCAGCAAGACACAGCAGGTTCCCGGCTGGAACAGAGGGAAGCACAGAAGGGAAATCACCACTGCTTGCCAAAACTGGGGTTTTGGATGGGATTAGCTAAAGCGGAGATGAAAAAGGGGGAGACTGAAAGCAGACAGGCTGAAGGTGTGCCTAGAGAGTTAGGAGGAAGTCCTAAGGAGCAAAGAAAGTCATCAACATCTCCAAAGAGATTTGCAGCCCAGCTTGTGGAACTTGTGGCACGCAGGAGATGGGACAGTACTGCAGAGCTCTGGCTGGGGAGAAGTCATTAGCAGCGCTGGGAGGTGCCTGCCAGTGGAGCTCCAGGGCCAAAACCCAGGCAGGGTGTGTGAGGGGCATGGGAGTGGCAGTGGCAGAGCCAGCTGCAGCTGTCAGCAGCGTGTCTGGAGCTGAGCGGAAAGGTGGATTGGGAGATGGAGCAGGAGCTGGAAACAGAGATTCAGGGGGAAGAGAAGACAGGCTTTTGGGTTAGGGAGCTGAACCACTGTGTTAAACAGAAGTTGGGGGCTGACAACATAGAATCATAGAGCGGGTTGGGTTGGGTTGGGTTGGGAGGGACCTTAAAGCATTGGCTAGTTCCAACCACTCTGCCCTGGGCACGGGCACTTCCCACTGGACCAGCTTGCTCAAGGACCTGTCCAACCTAACCTTGTACACTACCAAGGAGGGGGCATCCACAGCCTCCCTGAGCAACCTGTTCCAGTGTCTCACCACCCTCAGTGTGAAAAATGTCTTCCTGATACCCAGTGTGAATCTTCCCCTGTCCAGCTTAAAGCCATCCCCACAGTGGTGAGCAGCTCAGGTAGGAAGGGAGCGGACCTTGGCAGAGCCCCATGCTCCGTGTGCTGCCCAGCACTGTGGTCCCAGCCCCTTGGTGTCCTACTCACTGCCTTCCCTTCCTGAGCAGCTCAGAGAAGGTGCAATACTGCTACGACCTAGGATGCAGATTGTGATTTTAAAGCTTTTATTTAGACTTCTTACAGCAGTAACTTCTAAGAATGAGCCCATTGGCCCTGGGTGCATATGCCAAATCACAGAATCAAGCAGGTTGGAAGAGACCTCCAAGCTCAGCCAGACCAACCTAGCACCCAGCCCTGGCCAAGCAACCAGACCATGGCATTAAGTGCCCCAGCCAGGCTTGGCTTCAACACCTCCAGGCACAGAGACTCCACCACCTCCCTGGGCAGCCCATTCCAATGCCAATCACTCTCTCTGTCATAGAATCATAGAATCATAGAATCATAGAATGGTTTAGGTTGGAAGGGACCTCAAGGATCATCCAGCAACAACTTCCAACAACTGTCAACAACTTCCTCCTAATATCCAGCCTAGACCTCCCCTGGCACAGCTTGAGGCAGTGTCCCCTTCTTCTATTGCTGCTTGCCTGGCAGCAGAGCCCAACCCCACCTGGCTACAGCCTCCCTTCAGGGGGCTGCAGACAGGAGTGAGGTCTGCCTGAGCCTCCTCTTCTGCAGGCTAAACAACTGTTTGATTCTATGGTATCCCATATCCCATATCCATACTACCTGCACCAGGTGCTGCTTGCCAGCTGTGACAAGCAAAGATGAAAACATGTGGCTTTTAATGAGCTTGATTTCATCTGCCAGCCTCTATTTTCTCCTCAGCACTTCTGCAAAGATGAGGAATGCTGAGATGTAGCAGAGCCTCTCCATTTCACAGCCCATCCTTTAGAGTGCCGCACAAAGGATGACTGAGAAGGAATAATGAGCAGTGCCTTCGACACTGGCTGAGCCTTTTGATTAGCATCTTTCCTTACCGGTGTCTGCAAGGAGTAATGTACCATGAGCAAACCCCATCAGAATAAACACCTTTGATTATTCCAGAGAAGCCATTTCCTATGGTAATTTCCCTAGCAGCCTTCTCTGAATTCAAACTCATTTCTAAGGTGAGAAAAATACCTCTTTAAAAAAGGGATGGCTTCCTTGGACAGATTTTACACACATGAACCTGAGTGCAGATGTGCGCCTGAGACACTAGCATCCCACAGGCCAGCTGTGATTTCACTTCATGCTTGGCTTTGTTGTTCCTCTCTTTCTGTAGTCAGCTGCCTGGACAGGGCAGTCCATGGTTCACAGTCAGACCACAGGCTCACAGGATGTCAGGGGTTGGAAGGGACTCAAAGAGATCATCCAGTCCAGCCCTCCTGCCAGAGCAGGACCACACAATCTAGCTCAGGGGACACAGGAACACATCCAGACAGGCCTGGAAAGGCTCCAGAGAAGGAGACTCCACAACCTCTCTGGGCAGCCTGTGCCAGTGCTCTGGGACTCTTCCAGTCAAGAAGTTCCCCCTTGTGTTGAGGTGGAACCTCCTGTGCTGCAGCTTCCATCCATTGCTGCTTGTCCTATCCCAGGGAGCAGTGAGCAGAGCCTGTCCCCCTGCCCTGACCCCCAACCCTCAGATAGTTATAGACATTGATTAAATCCCCTCTCAGTCTTCTCCAGATTAAGCAGCCCCAGGGCACACAGCCTCTCCTCACCAGGCAGTGCTCCAGTCCCCTCCTCATCCTCATAGCCCTTGCTTGGATTCTCTCCAGCAGATTCTGTCCCTCTGAAACTGGGCAGCCCAAATCGCTCTCATGTTTGGTTTGTGAGGCTTCTGCCAGCTGTGGTAACTTGGAACCTGCCAGAAAGATGAAGTGGTGAAAGATCTAGAGCCACAGAACTGCTTCAGTGGGAAAAGGCCTCCCAAATCATCGAGTCCAGCTCATGCCAAAGAAGGAATTGCTTCACTTTTCAACATCTGAGCCTTTTCTTCCTGGGATTTTTGTCTTGTCCAATTCCTTGTCCACATGAAAAGGACTTGCTGCTGTCTGGCTAAGGATGTGAGATGTGGCTCTGGTTTTCACACTCAGCACTCACTTGTGGGGTTGTGCAAAGGGCTTCTTAGACCTGGGCCTGCCCAGCCTCTGCTGCACTCACACGTGGAGATGTACACAACAAAACCTCTTGACATGAGCATAGCAGCGTGGGCCTTGGACACAAGCACAGCAGTGTGGGCCTTGGACATGAGC
>WAAF01005211.1:0-37954 GCA_013400475.1 Tricholaema leucomelas | reverse complement strand
TAGTCTGGGTGATTTCTACAGAGTGTGTGGGGGAGGGGGACACTCCAAACCATCACAGATGATAATAAAGAAATAAAAATTTAATATAAAGTTACAAAATGTTGAAAATGTTTAATGACAATAAGCGTATTTTTTTTCTTCAGAAAAATCTTCTTTGACCTTAGTGAACTACAGAACTAAAAGCAAAATACTTACTTGCTTTGAGAATCATTTAAAAAAATATGAATTGATGGATTCATCATAGTCCTTATACAGCATAGATATATAACAGCCCAGACTGAGCAGGAGGTGTTGGAGATTTTATCAAGCTAACTCTATCAATCTCTTCCTTAATAAGTGACTATAACCTATGATTCATAGTTTTCCAAAAATTTATTATTAGTAGAAATCTCATGTGAGATATTTCTTAAAAAAAATGTCCTTCATGTGTAGGAATTTGAGGGGGAGGATTGAGGTAATACATCAAAACCTAAACATTGCACCCTGGATTAAATGACTCTTGAGTCACCAATATGGTTAGATGATTGTTCTCCATTTATTTCCGTGAATACATTGACTTATATGCTTACTTGGAAGAGGTGTGCGCAGCTAACTTAGTTCAAGATTGGTACATGTGGAAAATACAGATTGGTCCAGGGTTATGTACGTGATACAGGTGAGTTAATATTACAGTAACAACCTGTAGAGTCTGTCCCTTGTGGCTGGCTAACCCTGCCCCCTGCAGCTGGCACTCTACCTCCTGCAGCTGCATGTGGGGGGGCCGGCACCCGACGCCTGTCTTCCTTACTTCAAGGACACTTCACAGAGTGGGTTTGCTCATGTTTATAAATTCATGTTCTGCTAGCAAAAATCCCTCCACCGTGAGGTACTTCATACACTTTAAATCAATTCACCAGTTTTCAATAAATGGGCATGAAACAAATTCCATGAGTGTCAGTAAGTATCACTTTTACTGCATGGCCTGTTCTTAGTCACTGAGAATAGTTCCTGTGGCAGGACATTTCAGGATACCATTCAACATTGATATCAAATGAGGAGACAGTATTTCACAGTCATTAATTACCTGAGATCCATCTTCATGTCTCACTCTAATTCATATAAGTGGAATATAACCCATCCCTGATAGACCTTGGCATGCTCACACACCATAGTGCTACACCATACAGAGATAATAACTTACGATAGGACTAATCAACCTACACTGGAGGTAATTATTCTCAGCAGATATAATTAGGACAAGCATAGCACAGTACTGATTCAGATGTGCTTCTTCCAGTCCTTAAATAAGCTCATTGGGCTCTGACAATGTTTGTATGGTGTAGACATAATGTCAAGGAAAAGAGAATTCTATGCAGGTGTATGTGCATGCAGATATCTATAGTTATTGTAATGAAGGGGTAATTAATTGATGCAAGATGGTATTTTTGAAAAGTAATATTGTTTATTAATTTTGATATTCAGGAGTCGTGCCCCCCCCAACCACTAATTTAAATAATCATTAGTTCTTTGCATGGTCACAGAAACATTATACAGATGATAACAGGATCTAGAATGTTTAAGAAATAACCAGCAAAAATATATAAATATTAAACTTAATTGAACTGGAAGAGACAGTTCTTGCAGTCAATTATACCGTTTGTTCACTAGATGGACTCAAGGAGCTCCTTTCTGCTTAAGACAGAGGGCTAGGATTCAATTAGATTAAATTACAGAATTTTGCTAAAGAGGCATTGCGTATTTACTCACAAAAATTAGTCTCCCAAATTATGGGGCTAGCTACAGCTTCAGACAGTACCCAAACACTCTGTTTGTTCTGTTGGCGTCTTGTCAGCCACTGAGGCTTCTGATTCTTCCTAGGCTTCACAGAATGCTGGGGAAAGGAGGCAGATGATCTCTGACATCATCCTGATTTCTCTGGATGATTTGTGTGTCACTTCCAGGGCCCCTTGTCTTGGCAGGTGTAGGCAGGATGTCTTGGAATGTGCGGTTTTGGCACAGATGTCACGCTGGTTATGCAGGCCTACCACATGGAGGTATTTGGTGCCTATTCCTGGTAAACTCAAATCATTCAGTTTCCAGACAGACAAACTGTGCTAGGTTGAGCCTAGCTAGCATGTTTTGGTGAGAAGAACTAGATGATAGGCTGTAAAATGAAAACAATGGTGAGGTCTACTTCCCTCACAGTCTTGCTGGGATGTGTAAAGAAGAAAGGCAAAACAAAGATTACTGCACTTGCTTCTTCTCTTCGCTGGGGAGCTTTGCCTGCTGGGGAGAAGCTGAGGCTGCTGGCTGGACTCCATCTTGCTTTTTAACCTCACCCTCCTTTGCTTGGCTGCTTCACCTTGCTTTTTAACCCTCTTGGCCGAACCTCCATTCTTCCTTAGGACTGGGGTAAGGTTGAGAGGGGTAGGGGGAAGGTGAGGGGTGGTTGAGAGCCCCTCCTGGGGACTCAGGTTTCTGGGAGGGGAATTGTGTTTGTATTACCTTTTTTCCCTTGTATATTTCTGTCTATAACTGTATATACTGTAAATATCTGCTTGTAAATTGTGCCAGCTGTAAATATAAGCTTCATTCAAATTTCCAGAGCTGACTGAGTCTAGTCTGGGTAATTTCTAAAAGTGTGGGAGGTGGGGGACACCCAAACCATCACACAAACCCAGAGTATCAAGGCTTGTTACTTTGTGGCAGAGCTAGCTTATAGCTTAGCAAAACATATGTTCTGGGTTAGGGTGAATCCCCACCACGGGAGAATAAACTCACCACAACACAGACTTTTTTGTTTTGAAAGTCAGGGAAAGATGAAATTATATTTAGAAAAGAGAAATTACTATGAGAGAAGAAAAAAACCAAAATACAATAACCTTAAGGGAGATGGGGGAGGGGTCAAGTGGCGGCAAATGCAGCAGCAGCAGCCAAAAACAGCAGCCGGGGAAGATAGGCAGGCGTAGCTCAAAGCAGCAGAAGCCAGCAAGGGGGAGAACAAACTGTGCTTCTAGACATTAAGCTCTTGATGCTCCAATGAAATTATATTAATTTATCTATTGTTGCCATTCTGTGGCCTATCCCTGGAACGTTCACCTCTCCCCTATGTCTGAACTAGAAAAATAAGCTCAAACGGCCACAACATAATGCTGTAGAAGGCTATGGCAGAATCACTGCCAGAGACAGAAAGCAATGGTAACAGCAGCAGCAAGCAAGCAAGCATGAATACAATGGCAGAGCACATTGTGTTACCTGCTCATCTCTTTTTATCAATACAGCCCAAGACTAATGGACCTTTAGACACAGAATAGCCAATCAGAATGGCAGTTATCCAAGCTTGACCATATTAGGTGAAACTATAAGGTTGATTTACCCAAGTCTGGGGGAAACACAGGCCTTGCATGAGGCAGGCACAAGCCAAATGTTTGTACCTTGTTTACCACAGGATGTAAACAGGAGCAAAACAAAGGCAAGCCAGTGTCTTTAGATTCAGTGGCTCCAGGTTCTTTGTGCTCTTTTCCATGGTTGCTTCTCTCCATAGCAGAATGAGGGAGAGCAGAAAAAAAAGTGAGCAAGTGAGTACATGTATAAGCCTATTTTGGCCTATTCAGGCCTACCATGACAGTTAGATATATACATGAATAAAATAAACGCATTTTTTCCTTAACTAGCATCTCGCTATTCTTCAGAAGAGTAAACTCCTACAATAAAATGCTTCATCACTAGCAATAATTATTTTGTTTATCATCAATTGCCTTGTGTCTGGAAGCACAATGCTGATACACTCCTGCCAATAAGATGCTCTGCAAATGAAATAAAAACCCTGCAGGAATTATATTTAGTATCAGCTCAGTTCACCACAGCACATTGGTCTTGCTTAGTAGTTATTGTTTTCTGTTTTAAATGGAATAGAATAGAATAGAATCAACTAGGTTGGAAGAGACCTCTAAGATCATCCAGTCCAACCTATCACCCAGCCCTATCCAGTCAACTAGACCACAGCACTGAGTGCCTCACCCAGTTTTTTCTTGAACACCTCCAGGGACAGTAAAGGTATGGACAGTTCTTGATTTCCCTCCATAAGGACAATAAAGTGTGATGTTTTGGAGAAGGGTGGTAGGACATATTGATGAGCTGGCAGTTTGTAAAGAACAACTCTTAAGTAATGGTAAGACTTTACTGATCTTTTTTTTTTCTTATGTAAAGAATTGTTTCCAAGTCCAAGGCAGAGAAAAAGAGGTGGCTTACACTAAGCATGTCAACTTAAAGTCACATATTCTGAATTTACATTTCTAAATTCATCATGATTCTTATAGAACATCATGACCTGTCACTGTCAGGATATAATTTGGCAGACTGACTGTTTTCATTCACCAAATAATGTGCCCAAACAAACTCTGAGAAAGTATATGTGTAGGTGATCAGACCTTGAGAAAAGACATTTTCTCCATGTTCATGAACAGGAAAAAACATTTTACTCTCCCCAAAAGGGTAGAGAACTCAACAGAGTAAAACATATACACACACAAAAAAAAAAAAAAAAAAGTGACTTTCAACAGAAATAAAGGAAGAAATAATATTCTAAGAGAATTGATTGATCATACACTCACTTTACACAAACTGGAGAAAAGCCATTCATGAAACTGATAAACAATATGCATGTGTTACTAAACATTTGCAGCAGACAAATTTCCTTTTTGATAATCATGGAGACACCTAAGAATGACAGCTTGCCCCTCTCTCCCCCATGTGTAACAGAACAAAACTTTCTCAAATTCGAAAATGGCTGTAATTGTGTGCTAGAAATGCATAAAGGCTGTCTCTCATATTTTAGAGGTCAGAAACAATCTGCAATACTGGGGAAATTTAGCTTCCTGCTTGGATGACAAACAGACATAAAAGAGGAATTAACTTATTAAATCAATGAATTAAAATTATTAGAACCCTAAAGAAAGTCAATCAAATAAGTACACTGCTTATTGGTAGAGATTTTCAGTTTGTATACTTCCTAGTGTCTATGTTTAGCTTATACCTGGGGTTAAACTATAGCAATTGTTGTATCACCCCGTAAGCCCTCCTCAGTTCAAAAGGGTATCAGGAAAAGAAGAGGATATTTGTAGGCTGAAATGAAACCAGACTTAAAGAAACAGCAAAATTTATATAAATACTGATGCCTATATAAAGCAGCCCTCACAAGCAGAATGAGGAGAAAGCTCTTCCTAGGACCGCCACTCAAAGAAGAAAGAAGTCTCATACTTATGAAGCTTCCTCCTTTGTATTGAGCATGACATTTATGATATGAGTTACATCTGTAAGCCAGCTCAGCTCACCTGCCCTGGCTTTTGCCACTCACAGTTTAAGCACTTGGCTAACTCCAAACTGCTAATGGTCTGCAGACCATTTCTAGTCTATGATTCTGTCCCAGCAAAACCAGAACCAGCTATCCATTTGGGATTTTATTTTCCCACAACTACATGTTCGGAAAGATCAAAATGTTACAGTAATTAAAATGAAAAATAACTTTAAAACCTTGATAACTTTTGGAAACGTGAAATTCTCAATCTCTGTTCTGCTTTCTATAGGAAAGAAAAAAACATTGTCAGTTATTTTAAATCAATATTGGGCTCTCAAGGCATGCTATATTTGAACTAACTTGATAACCTTATAAGACTCAGGAATCCAAGTTCAAAAGACCAAAAATTAATCTCATCAAATGGAAAATGTAGAAATCTGTTATTATCTGTTCCCTTATTCTTGAAACTTAACTTTGCTACCTAAAGAAAGGTGAATAATCCATTAGAAATTCCGTTTAATATGGATGCTTTCTAAGTGTGGAAGAAAAAGTAGAATTATCAAAACCCACTATATATAATAAATGGTAATTATTGCTACAGGCAAATGCATATACAGCTAAAAGCACAGTACACATAATTCAGTTATAAATATAAATATAACTTTCTGCTTTATGGTTAGAAAAACAATGTTGGTATCTATTCTAAAGCACCTTTCTTATGCTCATAAAAAAATATAGCAGGTCTACAGTAGGTTTTAATAAATAATAAACAGACAGCAGTCTAGTGGAAAGAGGTGATAAATAACCAAAAAGAAGAGAGTAAACACACTATTTGTGTATAATTAAAACACTGAACTACTGCTGGTTGAGGTGATTAATGACTCCTTCTTAATTACAAAGTGTTTTACTTATAATATAAGACTAAGACTGAATGTCTTTTGCTCATCCAGAAACATCAGACAGTGGAGAGGTGAACTATTCTATTCTATTTCTTGAATAAATATGAGTTCTAAGACAAGCACTCCAATGCCAAAGTGCATAGAAGGTGAATGAATCTGCAGGTTAGGACTCACAATCAATAGATGGCACTCCCTTTATTTAATACCATTCTACCAAACTAGTGCAAACTTCCTGTCTTTCCTGAAATTATTTTATTGTTTTTAAGCTAGACATCAGCTTTTGCTGAAGGAAAATAAAGTTTTGGTGAAAATATTTAAAGATTTGGTCCCATGTTACATATTAAAAAGAGGAAGGAGAGAGATTCACATTTTTCAACATTTCCAAAATGAAGCTTTTAAATTACAAAAACAGACAAGGAAATTAATTTATAGACTTATAAATAATACACAGTTGGTACCACTGAGGCAGTAAGGGTTATTTGAGCATATGTGCTACTACAAGTTAATATGCCCGAAGAGAGAAGGGAACATAACCTGGTCTTTGGTGTCAGAGCCCTGGGCTGGTTTCATGTTTCCTGAAAAGCAAAGGAACTGAATACACAGCAGCTTTGAATACTGCTCAGGAACAATGAGCAGAACTGATGCAGACAACTGAGCTGCCAGCTACTCACATAATTTTCTACAGCATGATGGGACTTCTTCAAATTTAATTTAGGTATTAAATAGATCTTTGTTTGTTTGCTAAACTTCTTGGTTACAGGAAAAATAATAAAAAGAAAGAAATATAAGAAATTTGAAATAACATCTTCCTTCATGTCTCAACAATAATATCACTCCAGGCTTAAGAAAGAAAGAAAGAAAGAAAGAAAGAAAGAAAGAAAGAAAGAAAGAAAGAGAGAAAGAAAGAGAGAAAGAAAGAGAGAAAGAAAGAGAGAAAGAAAGAAAGAAAGAAAGAAAGAAAGAAAGAAAGAAAGAAAGAAAGAAAGAAAGAAAGACCAAACCAAAACAACCCAAAAAGCACAATCCCAAATGATGCAACAGATTAGTCCAGTGTTAGAAAAATGGTTTGGCAAGCAAACTGTATGAATTGAACTGTTCTACAGTGAAAGTATTGGCTATACTTTAATCTCTTCTTCCTCAACAGATAGAACAGTGCCTGTTTGGTGCAGTTCTAATATCAGATACCCTTTCATAAAATACAGAGATTGTGAAACAAGATCTTTCTTGAAACACAGACAAAAAGCTCTGCATCAAATTTATGAAGGCTTCCTCTGATACAAAAGTGGCCTCTAATAAATCTGGTTTTATTCCTCAGTTGTGTGGGTGTTTATGAGGATTCTCTCACATTATACTTTTCCCTCACTTGTAGTAAAATACTAATCGAATCAAGAATTGAAGAAGTCCTCAGGACATAACGTATGTTTGACAGTATTTTCAAAGAATATATGCGCAGAATTTAGAAGAAACATTCCTAGCTGAAACATAAATTCAAAGGCACATGGACTTTGAATCTCAGTGATCTGAACTTTTATACCTTTCTGTTACACATAGAATGTAGTAGAGTTCAGCATTTTTCTTTCTTCATTGCTACCTCCTAATATAGTGGCAAATAAATAGTATTGAATTTGACAGTAGATGGCCACATCTGGACTGAATAATTCAGAGCCTAGGAAAGCAAGACTTCACCGCTCTCTATTACCAACCTAATCAAACATGGATATGACAGTGAATGTTGTGGTTAGGCTGCTCAGAGATGTCTAGGTGGCCTAAGTAAGCAAATGTCTGTTCATGTATTTATCCACAGCCACACATGCTGCCACTTCCCTTTCTTATACCTGAAAAAACACTGAAAGTCCAGACTGATAGCATTCTGCATTCTTTGCTGTGTGGGAAAGTACAGACATTTGGGGCTGAAGAGGTTTTCCTTTTTCATTTAGTAACTAGCAGCCTAGTATTTTAAATAGATTTTTAAATTTTAAATAGATTTTTAAATTTTAAATTTAATGGTTTAATAGATTAGACTTACATTTAACTATTCCAGTAAATTACTTGGTTTTTGGTTTATTTTTTTTCCCTCTGATCTTTTGTCTTTAACAAAACAAAACAAACTCCAAAACAACAATAAAATTCAAAACCCAACCAACCAAAAAAACTCAAACACCACAAAAAAACCCAACCAACCAACCAAAACCACCCAAAACCCCCAAACACAACAGGAAGACTAAATAAGCCACTGAATACAGAATTAACTACTTGATCTCAACAGCAGTCTAGGTTTTAAGCAACATGCTGAAAACACTTTCACTACTCTTCCTATCCATTGTTTTTCATATTTCGTAGAGGACCATACATCTATCTTGATAAAAATGAGCAATAATTTTTGTGCCACTCTTAAGGAACTGTCAGGTGTTTCTGTATTGCACAGTATAAAGTAGTATTGAGACACCTGAACTACTTCTGAGAACCTATTTCCCAGATGGTACACTGTGTGACCACTACTAAATTGCCCTAAGCTAGCCAGCTTGGCTAACTTGAAACAACTTTCCTAGATATAGAAGTGAAACTGTCAGAACTACTGAACCCTCAGATTCCAGATCAGTGCCAAAAGCTAGGCAGGGTTTTACTGTGAAATCATTATAGAAGTGGTTGTTGTTTTTTTTTTTTTGATCGTGTCACATGGGCAACAATTATTGATTACAGAAAGTTTTGTAAACAAGTCCATATTTTGTCACTGTGGGTGGCATATTAATTATTGAGTAAACAAGAGAAAACAAATGTGTACACAAATTATCATTATTACAAGAAGTAGAAGCCATTTATCATCACGTTGTATGAATTCAAACTGAACAGAAGCAATAATTGAATCCCTTAGTAATACCATTCCTCTGGCAGAAGATTGCCTTGTGTGATTAAAAAATGAAGAACTAAGCCTCAGCAATATTTCCCAGACTTCAGTTTATGTATAAATGTATTTACACAAGGAATGGTCTTTGGTCCAAAATAATATATAGACTTTTATTTTTTCACAGTAAAGTGTTCTTTTTGCTCTAGATGCTATTAGATGCACAACACAAGATGCTCCCACATTTGTCATCTGTCCTCATTTTTAGAGCTCATTTGCAGGAATCATATTGCTATCAGACAACCTCTACTTTTACTGAAAAATGAAATGCATTCTATTCCTCATAACTTCAGCTACCTATAAAATGTCACTCTGAAGAATTCAGTAGCAAAGAACACTAGGAAATTAAGTTTTCGGATTTAAGAATGGAGAAGGCAAGCCCTGACTGCTGAATACTTACTTTCCACTGTCATGGTTCTGTAAATTGTATGGAAAAATCATATTGGAAATAAAGTATTGATGTCTCTCTATTTCTTCTAATAAATTAAGACTCAAAAAAATTAGAGAATTTATCTAATGTCTCACATTAGATAAAGATAGGCAAAACAAAGATTAGGGCATTTGCTTCTTCTCTTCGCTGGGGAACTTTGCCTGCTGGGGAGCTCGTGGCTGCTGGCTGGACTCCATCTTGCTTTCTAACCTCACCCTTCCTTTGCTTGGCTGCTTCACCTTGCTTTTTAACCCTTTTGGCCGAACCTCCATTCTTCCTTAGGACTGGGGTAAGGTTGAGAGGGGTAGGGGGAAGGTGAGGGGTGGTTGAGAGCCCCTCCTGGGGACTCAGGTTTCTGGGAGGGGAATTGTGTTTGTATTACCTTTTTCCCCTTATATATTTCTGTATATAACTATATATACTGTGAATATCTGCTTGTAAATTGTGCCAGCTGTAAATATAAGCTTCATTCAAAAATTTCCAGAGCCGACTGAGTCTAGTCTGGGTAATTTCTAAAAGTGTGGGGGGGCGGGGGACACCCAAACCATCACAGAGTGTCTGTGACACAGACCAGAAATAAACTCAACTTATTTGCCACAAGTCTCCCCTCCTTTTCAGATCAGCATTAGCTAGTGCTGAGAAATACTAACTAATAGTCAAAGAGATTATGAATCCAGCACCCAAAGAAAGGCTCGGAACAGATCTGATTCAACAATATTGCCAGTAACTGGAGACAAATACAGAAAGGTAACAGCTGCTGTTCAATAATTTAATCTCAAACTGGTTTGACATTACTGAAATAACATTACATTCAGAAGAACTAAAAAATATGACTCCATAACTGCAAACCACATAAAAAACTTTTAAAATAGAAGTTGCATCTGCAAATATTAAAGTAAGGTTATCTTAACAGTTCAGTGGCACACCATCAGCCTGGATGATCATTGAAATAGAAATCTTAATGAGTCAGCTAATATGCAATGACAAGCTGTCTCCTTGATAATGTTTAAAAAAGATCTGTTTATTCTTCAGGCTCTATGGGAGGATGGGACGTGTTCTATGAAAAAGAAATGGATATTAAGTCCCTACATCCCAGTTTTAGCTTAGTTGCCCAGTGCAATCTTAACCATATTTTCAGAGTGTTTAGCTGCAACTGGTCATAGTTTATAAGCATGTTTCTTCAGTTGTGGAGGGATGAATATAAAAGAAAAATCTATTTCAGAAATCTTACAGATCTCATCAGATCAGGAAACAGATATAATATCACGTGATTTTCAGGGCAACTCTACATAATCAATAAAGAAGGATTTTTGTCTCTGCTTTAAATATTTATTTCTTCTTGAACCTATTCTTGCTGTTGGTGTCCTGGAGGGAACTAAATATTTCCCAGCTATAAGTCCCTGGTGAAAGGTTTTTGCAAGTAGCTCTAGTCTTTTCCTTCAGGTTCCTGTTTAATGCTTTGGCCATAACTGTGTTTTGCCCAATGTCATATTACCCATCTGCATAGCTCATGTAGTTTCTATTCCTTACTAATCCCAGAGGAATCCTACTTGGAAGAAGAGATAAACCCTAAGCAGTCAGACAGATGTCTATTCAATGATTATTTGTTCCCTCCACTTCTATTGCTGACTCTTTACATTGGATTACTTCCTTTTCTACTTCACATTATTTGTTCAGAGTGTTACCACAGTGACTTTTCCACTTCTTTTAGGAGTCAGCCGAGGTATTAGTTTGTTTATATCTCCCTCAGGCAGCTCTTGAGGATCTATTCTTGCTTTTTCACAGGAGAAGATGCCAAAGGCAGCCCTCTTCCTCTTTGGCCTTCTAGACATTTTTGCTGCTCTACGATCTTTCATGCATAAGTCACTCTTCCTGCCACTATTTACCCTGAATTGCCTCAGCTCAAGAAGAATGTATTTTAGAGTTACTTGATACTGACAAAATGCTAAGGAACTAAAGGAATTCCACAAACATAAAAGGAAGATAATTTTCCAGATAATCTTTTGTGGTTTTTTTTTTTTTTTAATAATTTTGTTATATGTGTCTGAGAAATTTCTACACAGTGGATTCTGCAAAAGTATGTGTGTAAGTGTTTAAATGTTTTACTGGACTATGGGAAAAATATAGCAGGTGCACTTTTGTGGAATTTAGTCCTGCAGCTCTGGTTACTACCTTAGAAATACTCTTACCTGTTCTTCAAGCAGAGTTCCATTTTGAATACTTTTTCAGCAGAGTTCTTTCAGATAAACCAGTGAAAATAAGTTTAAGTTCAGGTAGATAGAGTAAGCCAAATATATTCCTGGACTAGGAACTCTAGGCTATAACTTTTTTTTTTCTTTTTTTTGTCTTAGAATAAACACACTTTGGACATTTCAGTGAATTGTTACTTCAGAGATTTGAATTCAGATCTCAATATTCAGGAAAGAGGAGGTGAATTGAACAAAGGAAAAGGTTTTCATAAACCCAGTATTACATTTCAAGAATGTTCTGCTTCATCCCCTACCCCAAGAACATTCCAAGAGTGAAACAGAACCATTCTAAAAACATGTCCCTATACAAAATCTGTCCAAAAATCTTTGAAAATAAACTAAGTGCAAGATTAAGGGACCTGAACCGGTTGGCCAAGTCTTGTGAAGTCCTATGTCAAATTTACACTGTAGTAAACCTAGTAACTTTTAAAGCTGATCCAAAGCTCTCACTGAGCAAGTGAGAACTACTCATTTCCTCCACAATTTTAATAATGTTTATTGCTGGTGTAAACAGGTTTGTAACCTTCCAGTACAAAGCACAGACATCTGCTCATCTTAGCACTAAACATCTGGTTATTCCAACAAAGCGCGTTTAATGGATGAGAAGTATTTGATGGATTACATCCAAGTATCTGAAAAAGACAGTTATGCATAAAGACTATTTGGATGGATTAGCTTGACAGGCTAGCCAACCACAACAGAACATTATTTTGTATTATAGTAATATCAATTTCAACTGATGTTTTGCTTTGCAGTAGTTGCAAACATTTATTTCTGGTTTCAACCACAAATTCTTTAGTCACCCACAAAACTTAGACATTCCTATTTACTTTACCACCAAGTCCAGCTCATTAAAATAGCAAGAGTCCTCTGCATTGTACTTTGACATTGGGTCATGCTTTCAAACTTCACATTATATGTTGCAAGAAAGAATCCCTCTACGCTTGCCCTCATAATCTATTGTCATCAGCTAGAAGAGGGTTCTGTCAGAAAGCATTCTTGGTGAAAAAAAATTTGAACACTTTACAGTTGATTTGATACGAGCAAGTAGTTCACCAAAGACAGTACAACTTCAAAATGAGAAGTATTGTTCCAGAAACATTAGTTGTAGAATTCCTCTAGAATTACTTATTTTCATTAAGAACCATGACAGAAAAGTGGGAACACTGTAATTAAATTGAAAAGGACTGTAAATAGAAGGTGATCAGAATACCAGACAGGAAGATTTGGATAACCTTGAAAACACTATCAGAAATGGGATGAAACTTAATCATGCAAAACACAAAGTCACAGTCTTGAAGTGTATTAACAGGCTATAGGTGGTGAAAATAGTAACAGCATGATATGGGGGCGTTGTCTGGAAGATTGCTTACTGTTCAGGCCACTTGCATTTAAGGCATATGAGATCAAAAATAAGCACAGAGAAAAATAAGTTACAGAGAATACTGATGGGCTCACTGGAAGCATGGAGGGTTTATCTTATTTCATGTGAATAAAAAAAAATGTCCTTTTTAATTTAACATAAGACAGTTTGAAATATCATAGAACCGATCTCTATAAACACATCACAGGGAGAAAATACATCTCCAAGGAGAAAGAAGAGCTAAAGAAGCTGTTTAAATAAAGTGATAATTTGAGATCATTAATATATTGACATAAGCTTGTCTTGAATAAATTAAAATCATAAATTAGCAGATATTTCTTAGCCAGTAAGTTAGTAAGATTGTAGAATTGTCTTTCAAGAATATCGTTGGGTAAACAGTTTTAAGACAGACACTAATAAATTTCTTAAGGGTATTCTATGACACTACTCTCTATAGTAACACAGTCTGGGTTCAGTGGCAGAAGATGTCTTTGCCAGCAACCTGTCCTGTATACCACTGAAAGCAATAACTAATGGAACTGCATTACTACTGAATAACTACATTGCTATTTACTAACAACCATGGCTTGGATAGTGACACTGCAGAGGTCAGTTGGGTCATTCAATGTGAGTATTTGTCAAAATATATTGAAAACTACATGCCACTTTTTGGTAATATAATGCTTTCTTTATGTTTCAGATATTTTTCTACCAGAAGTAAAACCAAACCAAAAACAAACAAACAAAACCCCATCGTGGACACTTTTCTAAAGGGTGACATGATTAATGTAATTTGCTTTGTAAGATTTATCCAGGGAGACTGTAGATGGTGCAGCTGGAAATAAGTTCTGCAAATGGCATCAGTCACAACCAGAAGAGGGACAAGGACTTGGTAATATTAATTCTTTCTCATTTCTTTATCTAAGATCTAGCATCTATCAGCTACTTTTTTATTCAGAATACATTCTCAGGCTATGCTTTTTACAGATGAAGGAAGAAAATAAGCAAGCTTCAAAACATTCCCTCAGAAATGTTAGTTCATCCATGATGATATAAACATTAGGTGAGAAAAGATCCGTGTTGATAGGAATTTCTTCCAAAAAGCGACCATCAAACCAACTACACCAAACTAAAAACAAGTAAAACCTCTCCCAAAACCTAGGGTACATAAAATGTTATATCAAATTAAAAAACATTGCCCCTAAGCCAATATTTTAATCCCTGAAAAACATCTAAGTCTGATTTCGAGCCAAATCTAACTTCTAAATCATGTAACTTACTGACACAAAATTCCAATTCCCTCATAGCACAGACTGGAATATAAAACACAGTGTACCTGAAGTTCAGATCTTCATGGAAAATTCCTGATCTGCTACAAAGATATCACAGTATCACCACCAAGGTTGGAAGAGACCTCACAGATCATCAAGTCCAACCCTTTACCACAGAGCTCAAGGCTAGACCATGGCACCAAGTGCCACGTCCAACCTTGCCTTGAACCGCCCCAGGAACTGCGACTCCACCACCTCCCCGAAATCAAGAATTGCACATGATAAATGAACAATTGCACATGATAAATGAACAATTAAGCATTTTACTTTTGCTGAGTCACAAAGGTTACTTCCATCATAGGTGAATGGAATACAGATAATTTGTAGTGACTGGATTTTGCAGAAGAAAGTTCTGGAAAGGTGTCAACAAGGAAATCAGAAACAACAAATGTTGACAGAACATTTAAGCACTAAGTGTAGTTTTTCTTAGCTGTTAGAGGTGAAAAATTACCCCCCCCCTGCCCTTTCTTCAAAATAGCAAGCACAGGTCAGTGTTATTAAGGTGTGATTTTCACAGGTCCTATTTTCTCAAGCAAGCCACAGTATTTAGCAAGATTTTACTGAAAGGTAAACTGACAGATGAAAAAAAAAAAGGGAAAAGGAAAAAATATTATCTTTTCTTTTCTCCAGAAGGAATAAAAACTGATGTAAACTCATTGGCAGAGTGAGGTTGGCCACTTATAGAACATTTTTCTGTGAGTGTAGAGTTTCTATTTCCTTTTGCTAAACTTCATTAAAAAATGAGCCTTTTCTAAATCTCATTTTCAAATAGTGAGATTATGAACAGCAAATTTCATTAGTTCATTCTGCTCACTAGGTTTAGGCCTGATGAGTGCAGAAGACACTTTTTCCTTAACGTGCACAGGCTTTACAGGAACTTTTGGTTCTGTTAATTCCTTTTTCTGAACACAAAAAGAATTTCATCAATTTTTATACTCAGTGCTTTGATTTAGGCCCCTGAGTAAGAGCAACTGAGTTGCATGACACCCTGCTGTGACAATGGTGAAATTCTGGCTGCTGGATGTGCAGCTTGGCCATATACCAGCTGCATATGATGGCGAAATTTGATATCTTTCATTCTCTGGTTTACTCTGGGAGGACATCCCAACATGAGTGCTGGGAGAACCTGGGTCTGAATCATCAGGGGACCAAGACCATTCAAGTAGCAGTGAAGGCATAGCCATGGTGCCCACATAACTGCCTTCTCACTTATATTATGTCAATCTAGAAAGAGTGAAGCATTACCAGATGGCTCCAAGAAAGAAGATGCCGTGCATCCTGACCACATTTAGTAACACACATGAAAAAAAACACAAATAAAATATCCATGAACTTGAAAGGAATTTCTTGTGGGTAGGATCCTCTCCCAATGACTTCATATTTCATAGAGGTCACAGAATCTTGTCTGAAAACTTTGTATTGCTCAATGCAGAGTCAAAACATTCAGCATTTGCTAGGAGTGCTCTCTGCAAACAGCTCTTGAGCCTTCACTTAATGACTTTCTGAACATTTTCTGTATTTCCCCTCAGTTTTCTTTGAAGCGCAATGTACATCACAGGCAGCAGTAAGAAGCCAAGAATTCACAGATCCCACAGATTTAATGTTATTTTGCTTAGGAAAAGCATAGAGCAAAAACTGCCTAAAAATTAAGTGAGGCCTTCCAGATTAATAAATAGTAATATCAGAGCTTTACACTTTTACAGTAGCTTCCATCTGGAGGTCTTTCCTGGCTTCATAAATATTAACAATCTGTGTCAGTCAAAATCTGTCAGAATATTTCCAGTGTAAGCCTATGAAAATGGGTCTCAGTGTTGTTTATTTGTGGTGATTATTATTTTTCACACCTTCTGACTTACAGCAATCCTGTTCCTCCTTAGATCTTGTCAGGTATTGAAACACATGCTCTGAACAAGCTATATTGGAAATTAATAATAGTTATGAATTATGATTATTAATTTATGTGTTAATATTCATTTTAAGATTAATATTTAAAAAACACGGAAATTCCCTGAGATTCTTTGGATTTTTGATCAGCAGGAAGTAATTGCACAGAATTAAACAGTTTAAACAATCAGAACTTGGAAAATAGTAACACAAAACCGCAGAAAACTCTAACTATGCCTATGGAGTCTTGGCATTCACTCCAGCATAATGTTTTAGTCCCTGAATAAGTCTCCTGTATCAAAGACGCTTTCAAACTCATGATAGTGATCTCAGGGTAGAATACAAATTAATTCAGGCAGAGGGAAGGAGTTGCTGCTAAGCTGCTAGTCTTAGCTGCAACACGTGGCCACCTTTGACGAGCCACAAATGATGAAAGGCAGGATGTCTCCATGCTGAATACAGAAAGGCACAGTTTTCTAAATCATCCCCCTTAAATACTTCAATTTGAAAATGAAACTGGCCAATAGGCACTAGCACCATTGTTCTGGCCAATGAATTCAAAGCTTCGTGCCTCCTTTGACCATACAGGCATGCTGAGGGCAGCACAAGACACCTGACACATGGTGCTAAGCCCCCTACCCCTCAAGGCTTTGCTGGTGCCAAAGCCTTATTGTTTGCTCATCTAACTCACTCCTGGACCCCGGCACAACAGGAGAATGAGAGCAAGGGTTAAACTGGCCTGGCAGAATTTATGTCCTACCAGGACACCGGGTTCTGACAATACACCTCTCTTTGATTTACCAGCTTTATTAGCCCCCAAGTGATTCTTTTTTCAAGAGGTAATGAGTCCATGTGTGTTTGTTTTTTTCTTCCTCTACAAACATAAGGGAAAGATGGTCAGAATATTTTTATCATCAGAAACAAGCATATCTGCCTCAGCTTTAATTGCAGGCTATTCTTAGAAGAAGGATTCAATGTGTTTCTTTTATTTTATGAACTTCCCTACTTGTTAACTGTTTCCCTACCACCAGCAGTCCTCTGTGTTACAGAAAGATTCTGTATTAACTTGAAGATTAATCAAATCTTCAATAAAAGAGTGTTCAAAATGAAAAAGTAGGTAACAAAACACGTTAAAGGGAATTCTATATGTCAAAATTGTATATTTGTTTGTTTCCTTTTTGCTTGATTTTGCCTGATTACAGCACTTCTGTGAAGGATCAAAACTCTGCACTGAAAATTTGCTGGATGAGTGCCTCTGGGAGAGTCACAAGATCCTTGATAGTTCCAATGCATCACCAGAGGCAGAGCTGCTGCTTCCCATGCCACAAAGTGACATTTTAGTTGTGAAGTCAGCAAGAGTCCAGAGCTGCCACCTCACAAAGATGCCAAATATGGTTAGCTGAGTAACATTTGTTTTCCCACTAAGGTACTTTTTTCTTCGCTTGTGCAGGTTAATTGCTTGTGTTACCCTCTCTCTTGTTTTCTTTTCTTTTTTTTTTTTTTCCCCTACTTCCTCAAGCATCAATTTATTGAATACATTCTATTAGGGTGTTCACAGTGCCAAAAGAAAGACTAACATAACTCTGTGGAGAGGGAATTTTTGGCAGTTTGGTCTGCTGTTGATGAAGGGTTTGCTTTGGTTTTGTTTCACTGCTCTAGCCTGTAAAACACTGCTGGCTGCTTTTCTGGTTTTTCAGCTTCCAGTGAAAAGTATCTGGCTTTAAAATATTTTTTAAATGTCTTTTGACTTTTTGGCATTAATTTAAAACAATTTGTTCTATTCCTGCTTGATTAGCAAAAATAAATTTAAAAAAAATTGACACTAAATTTTAGCAGGGAAGATTGTTTCCCTTCTCCTGCCTCTCTTTTCTCTAGGTAAACAAACACATCATCAAGCAATGAGTTCATAGGATGACTTGGCAGTTAAAAGTGAAATAATGAAGAAATATTTATTTCATACATTTAAACAAGAATCTAAGATTTAATCTTGATTTTTAAAAATACACACAAACCAACACTGTGGAATATTCACCACACATTTAAAAAAGAAAACTTCAAAGGTGTCCAAACTTATAACACAGATCAAAAGCCAATATCCTTGCTAACAGGGAGTGAGCAGGAAGATCATGTCCTTAATATCGTGTGCTATGGTTCTGTCCTGAATAAACTGTTTCAAAAGTGACCCAATAAAGTAAGTTGTCTTTAAATGACAATACAAATTATTTTCAAATGACAGGACCTTTGCAGTTTAAAAAGAGAAAAAAGTTAGATTCATTTTTCTCCTTCTTGTACCAGAAAGCCCTGAATATCCTTTAGAACAGCACACACAATATATAAATGCTGTAACGTCTTTGTTTGCATAGAAAATCTGCAGATTGGCACAATATAAATTCAATCTATTCTCAGCAAATACTCCAGCTGAGCCCACGAGGTATAATTGCATGACAACTTTCTACAGCCCCTTCCATGGCTGATGTTTGCCTTCAAAACCTAAGCATCAATCACCTATGAATAGTGATTCTTATATTTTATGAAATGGTAGCTAAAACCAAGCCACTCGTGGCTATCAAAACAGTGACCTACAGCACACAACATGTAAAGGGAAGTTAAGGAATCTGTGCTTGTTTAGTCTGGTAAAAAGAAGGCTAAAACACTTGCTGGCAGTGGCCACAGCTTGCTCTTATTATGATACCTGTGCTGTCCTTTTTGAGCCCAGGGAACAGCAGCTCAAACAGATGAGGAACAGGGGCCAATTCCTCAGGTAAGTGTCAGAGATCCAGAGTCACAAACCACACAACTCAGCCAGCTTGATCTATTTGTTCCTTCTGCTGGCTGAAACTGTCAATATTAATTCATACCACAGAGCAGTCACAGAAAGAAAGTCATTGCACATAGACTGACCATCAGCTGACAGGCACTAAAAATGCTTAATTCCTACCTGACTCAACTCATTTCCTGGATATGAAAGAGTCTGCACTTCACTAACTCTTCAGTGGACTAGCCAGTCCTGCTTTAAAATCTTGCCTAGAAATATAAATAGCTTTAAAATAACTGTTTGTTTTTTTCTTTTTTTCTTTAACAGCTCAGAGTTTGACCTCTAACAGCAATAACTTGAGAGGAGAAGTAGCCTTACAGGAAAGCAAACAGCCTGAGTCTTCTGTAAAGGGAATTCAATGCTAAGATGACCTGGTGATGTTGTAGAGATTCCTACACATGCATCACTTTTTTTCTTTCTTTCTTTTTTTTTTTTTTTCCTAATTCTTTTTCTTTTTCTTATTTCCTGCCCAAAAGAAAGGAAATAAAATCTGAAGAAGCTGAATGGGATTCAGACTCCAAGACCTCTCTTTTACCCCATAATTGACGCATTTATGCTCACATTCCTCCCTGGACTTCTTTTCCCTATGCCTCTGCAAGATCATTTTGTTCACCGCCATGATCTTCTGTCAAAAAGTAGGGGTTTTCAGCCTTTTTGTGAAGCACCATTTACATCAGCTGCCAGGACTAGGATGCCCCTTCGTAGTCAGGATTAGTAAGAGCAGAGTGCTATAACTTTGATTAGTTATGATAGAAAATGCTCCCAAGCAAGTGAAAGAGCAAAAGAGAAGGTGTCAGGACTAGGCTTTTGCTGGAAGATATTTTCCTCCCTGTAATACAATTCCTTGAGACAGGGTCTTGCAAGTGTGTGATGTGTGGCATCCTCTTCCTTCAGTGTTTCCACAGGGCTCTCTCAGTCCCACAGACATCAAAACAGAAGTCTCACCTCAAAAGCCTTTGTGGTGAGTCAGCTACCTACTTAGTTCTTATATGTACATTGGAGGCGACCTGAAAGTCTCCCACGTCATACAGCAGTGGATTTATCTTTCTGGTGTTTTGATTGTTGAAGGATATCTCATGCTACAATACAATGTCAGAGTGACATATTTTCCCCGTTCACTTCTGACTTGTGAGAGGACAGTCTTTGCAACAGAAACTGAGGGCTTAAGCAATTTCTTTTTCCCTTGCTGAGGACTGGAGTTCTTGTTCTTAATGCTGCTTACAGCTATGCATCTCTTGCACAAAACTGTCTTATCTTGCTCCCGTAAAGGAGGCTGTCTGAGATGCATCTGGTAGCACTGGAGAAGAAGACAAGTTCATCTGAGCACATCTCTTTCAGGATGCCTTAACTCAGAGATAGGGGAAGGTTGCTAGACCTTTTATTTTCTCCTGTGAAGAAAAATCCATGCTGAGGAGGGACTGAGAGACTTTAAAGAAGAAGCAGAGAAACTTAAGGGAATATGAAGTGTTCTCACGATTTTTGTTTTTTTTTCCTTGAGAATAAGAGTAACAGAAAAAAGTGGAACCAGATGCAAAGGAAGAGTAAACAGTTATGATGGGCAATGGAGAGAGAGAATAAAATAAAACAAGAACTAGGAAGGCAGAAAAGGAAATGAACATAGTTTTCCTGAGAGAAAGCACAGGTCTAAATTCTGCAAGTTATTATCTTTTTCTGAAGGAAAATATCTAAACAGCAAACAAAACCCAAAGACATCATAATATCCCCCTCAAAATTTCTTCCAGTGGAAGGCTGTATGGGGCTGCATCTATAACAGACAGGTGTCATGTGCGGGCAGGGACCTGGTTGTATAGGAAGCCCAGTGAATCCCTAAGCAGATAGGATGACTGCCCATCTGCTTGCCATAATATTTTGGCCTTGATGTTGATTGGGGTCTCAGAATTGCACAGGGAGATGACAAAATGGTAAGGACATTTTTGGGTAGCTGCTCGTTTTGGAAATTGGAAGGCTGTGGAACTCTTCTTCCTGCCTGAGTGATTGCACAGCTCCTCTCAATGGAGTATAAGAGAGGAAGAAGCCAGTGCAAATGTTAGGGATCCCAGGACATCATCCTGACACTTTTACTTTCCCATGGCTATGATCCCATCTGTTTTCTTATTCTTGTTTATCTTCCTATATTTGGGCCTCATCATGATAAAAGTTCAGGCTTCCAGTTCAAGCACAAAGAAAAGAGAAGGGGCAAATAATAATGCTACTAATAAAAGCAATAATAACAACAATGATAATAGTAATATTAATTGGTAAGATATTATATAGTTCACAATGAGTCAGAAGTAAGAGAGTAACAGATTAAAAAAGGACAGGAAAATATTCTGATGCTCTTAAATATCAAGGTCTAAGACAATCAGGCTTTTTCCCAGGGACTTTTTTTTTTCTGTCTTTCTAATTTGGTCACACTGTATTTTCTTCTTTGTAGAAACACAGAACCTAGAGCTCCTGCTGACATGGAGAGATTCTTCAAAACAAATGGTAATATTATCTGCCTCATCTCTCAGAGACATTTTGAACAGTTTGTGATAGTTCTTGATTTAAAATTTCAAAACTCAGAACAAACAAAGCTAGACCCTTGAAAGAGAAATACAAATTTGTGTTTTCGTAATTAATATTACTTAATGCATATCCAGAGAATCTAATCTAATATACCAATCTGCTTTGCAATGCCAAAGTCCATCAAAAGAAATTAATCAACTGAGTAGAACTAATCAATTCCTTTGATACTACTGAGTCAGAGAAATGAGTGTTTAGGGTTTTTTTCAAATCTTCAAACTGGCAGTTGCAGTTGCAAAAAAAGTTCTTTTGTTGATTGTTCACTCAGTCTCTTCTGAACTCTTCAATTTCTTCACATTTTTTTTGCAGGAGAGTGTGGAAAGCTATGCACGGTAGCTGATCTAAAGTCTTGTCAATGTGTTGCAGAGAAGAAATTAATTGATGCAAGATGATATTTCTTCCAAAATTAATATTGTTTATTAATTTTGATATTCAGAACTCTTGCCACCCCCAGCTGCTAATTTTAAAAATATTTAGATTCTTAAATGGTCATGGAAACATTCTATGGATATTATCTAGATCTAGTAATAACAAGCAAAATATATAAATATTTAATTAAACTGGAAGAGAAGGTTCCTGCGGTCAATATGCTGCTTGCGGTTAATATGCTACTTGCCCAGTAGATGGGCTCAAGGTCTTTCTGCTCTATGCCAGAAGGCAATAGAAAACTACAAAGAGGCATTTAAGCATTTACTCTAAAATTATTATTACCCACTCGTGGGGCTTAGCCACAGTCCAGACAGTGCCCAAATGCTTGCAGTGGACTCTGTCTTGTTGGACATTGAGACTTAATTCTTCCCGGCTTCTGGGGAAAGAGGCAGACAATCTCTGACCTTGTTCTCCTGGCTTCTTCTGGATGATCTGTATTTATGCCCAGGACTGTTAAGCAGTGTCGTGGAGGGCCTGCAGGCCCCAGAATAGGAGTATTTTATGCCTATTCTTGCCCAAACATATTTTCCTGCCTAAACCAGAGATATACACATTAAATGGGTAAACAAGCACAAAAGGGACACAATGGGCCTGGTGCCATCAAGTCTGGCCTGCCTAAGGCCCAGGTTGTAAACAAGTTATATAAGCTGGTTGTAAACATATTGCATAAGCCCACGCCCCTAGCATGTGGCCCACCTATACTCTCCCCATATTTGGAGATACTAGACTTATGAATTTGCCTATTATGGTGTTGTTTGGCTGACTGCCAAACTCTGATTGGTCACTCTGGTGGCCAAAGGGCTATTCATCTCGGCCCACAGTTCATAAATGGAGGCACACAGGTAAACAATGTGCTTCTGCTAGCTCTAGCTTCTGCTAGCTCTGGCTCCATTGCTGCAGCTCTCTCACTGCATTCTTGCTTCACCAGTGTGCTCATACTCACTCTCAGGCCCTGTGCTCGGGCCCCCCTTGTTCACAATTGCTCACATTTGGGCACGCATGTTTATTATTAGATTTAGACTCACCAGCCTACTTGCTTATGATGTTATGATGGAGACAGAATTTCCCATCCAGCTGTGGTGAGTTACCAGGAGCACAGACTCCTGTGCAGCCGTGTATGCCCACTGCCTTATTGCCTGGTGTGCACCATTGCCACAAGTTGCCAGGAGCAGACCCGCTTGTCTGCACATGCGATCAGCCTGCCAGCGAGTGTGAGAACCATGCTCAGGTGACATCCTTCTCCTGCACCTGAGGTCCTGCCACCAGTCCCCGGACCAGTTCCTGGACAAAGCATCCAGAAGAAGCCAGGAGACAAAGGCAGAGATTGTATCCTCACCAGGAGAACAAGGTCAGTGACTGAGCATTTCCCCAGAAGCTGGGAAGAGTCATTTCCCCAGAGATCTGGGAAGACTGCTCATCTCCCCAGAAGCCAGGAAGATTCTCATTTCCCCAGAAGCCAGGAGGATTCCAGCCTCAAGGTCCACAGGCAATGCTCTCCTGAAGGTTTGGACTCTTTATATAGGCAGCGACGTAGCCCCGGAGGGTGATTGATGATTATAGATAATTAATCAGAATTGTGAGCAAAAGCTTTAATGCCTCTGTAATATCTGTAGCCTCCTGCCATAGAGCAGAAAGAGTTTCAGCCCACTCTGCTGAGCAAATAGTCTATAGACCCAAAAGTGGCATCAAGCTGCAGGGAAAACTCCTCTCTCTGTTTATAGTTATTGTAAGATAGTTATAATAAGTTATATTGTGTTATTAATCCCATAAGGCCTTCCATAACTGTGTAAAGATCCATTTTATATTAACTATAGTTGTTGGGGGTGATGAGAGTTCAGAATATTGGATTTGATAAATATATATTTTTATAAATATTATCTTGCACCAATTAATTTCTCCCCTTCACCACAAATCGGTGTAGGTGGCAGAATTCCCCTCTGTGACATCAGGACTTTCAGATACAGAGGCAGGATGTCATGCAGTCTTAGCATGATGTCACGCTGACCACACAGGCTGATCGCTTGGTGGCATCCAGTGTCTGCGCCTGGTAACTCACTGTAATGGAGTTTACCAGGCAAGCAATAAGGCAGTGTGCAATAGCAGCATGGCTGGGCACAGCAGAGAGAGCACGGCAAAGAGCAGGGAAGCAAAGCAGCGAAGCAAAAGCACATTGTTCACATGCATATCTCCTTTTATCAATGTGGGCCGAGATTAATTGAGCTTTGGATACAGAACTGCCAATCAGGATTGCAGTTAGCCAAACTGTACTATATTAGGCAAAACCATAGGCTTGGTTTCCCCTAATTTGGGAAAAGCATGGGCCTTGCAAAAGGCAGGCACAAGCTAAGTGTGTGTACCTTTTTTACCACAGGACCCTGGGCAGGCCAGACTCAGTGGTTACAGGTTCTTTTGTGTCCGTTTCCCATGCTTGCCTCTCTGATGGAGCAAAAAAACATGCCTAGGCAAGGCAGGACATGTATAAGCCTATTTTGGGCCTATCAGACCTACCACAACACAATGCTGAGATAACTTTTTGTATTGCTTATATGTTTACTTTTCACATGACATCATGGACATGACAAGATTTGTTCAACTGTTACAACTCTTCAACTATCTGCAGAGCTGCTACCTGTTCTCTATCTCTTGTTTGTCTCACGATTTTTATTTTTATGTCATCCCATATTTTTCCCAGCCATGTCAACAGCACAATAGAACTATTTTGAATTCTCATCTTCTTTCCCAGTATCTTTGCAAGTCTTTACCAGGTAATAATCTCACAGGTGTAACAAACATGATTTCTGTTGCATCAGGCAGATTGTTAACAAAGAAGTTAAAAGATTTGATTTATAGACCTGCAGAATTACACGTAAAATAATGTTCTGTTTAAAGATGGAATCACTGAATCACTACTTTTCTCTCAATGGATACCCATTAGATATAAGTTTCATTATATCGGCCTTCCTCAGTGTTATTTTGCTGTCTCACTAAGTCCCTGTATATCCCCTCCCCAGTACTACACTTTTTTTCACAACTGAGGACAGAAGACAAGAGCAGGAAGATGTCACTCTTAATGAGATTTGACTGTTCAGTGTTCCACAATGCCTGCCTTCAAATCTACCAGACCTAATTTCTCCTGCTTCATCACCTTGCTGGTACTCTGACACAAAGTGCACAGAGCATCATCTTGTTTTTCCTGGAGCCTGAGAAATGCACATCTTCCTATCAAAGAACATAAAATGCTTCCTTGTATTGTCTCCCAATGAAGAATCCAGCCATTTCCTTCTTCCTGAATGTACAAAGTGTTTGCCCAGCTATGCCAAGTTCCGCCTGTCTTGTTATACATGGATTATGGAAACGTGCTGCTTGGGGGAAAAACAAAAGAGATCTCTACTTCAGATATGTTACAAAAAATGAAGTAGAATAAAGAACCAAAGTCTAGACTATCCAAAGACATATAATAGAGCAAAATCCCCTTTTTATTGTAATATGTCAGTAACTGTGTCTTTATTGTGACTAATATATTTGTATATACATATATGTGAATCCTACCTTACATTTCCAGATCATATTCAGAAAGCCTACTGCAACATCTAATGCAGGTTTAGTTTATATTATTATATTTATTGACAAAAAGCAGTAAGCAATACAGTCAGAGATGGTGAGTCATGCCACAGGTGAAATGAACATAACTTAATTTGTAAAGTCTTCAGTTTTAGTATCTCCACCTAAAGTATATAGTCTAGACTCCCTTCACGGAGAGTGGACAGAAATAGGAAATTCTCAGTTGCAATTTGTCACAGACTAAATTGCATGTTTCAAACAGATTAGATGAATCATGGCCTGAACAGAGCACTGTTTTCTCTTGATTGTAAAAGGAAACACCATGAACAGTGTATCTGTGTCGCACATATTCATACTTGGAAAAAGGATCTCAACAGAAAACTTAGAGTTGACGTATCCTAGACAACCCATAGATAGAAACAAAAGTTGTGATCCATGTTATTGTTGCATCTTGTTCTGATTTTCTTTGCTGACCTTATGAGAATAAACACAGCCCCCTAAGACCTGGAGGCTCAAGCCCCTTCCCTTTGTGCTAAATCTCAGTAGAGGAGTGAGATCCATCTGGATAATACAACAATTTCAACTTTCAAAACTGGATCACAGAAGACAAAACATTAAGTTCATATGACTAACTTTTCTGTAAGAAGCAACCCTCTGCACTGCTAGCTTAAGTTGAAGGTATTTATCAATCAAGGACATTTAAGAGTATGTTATTTGAAAATAATGTAATGCATGGCTTTGAAGCATACTTGGAATTTCAGGGGAGTGGATGTGACTTGCACAGACTTCATCAGAATCTTTAATGCATCATGATGCAGAGGCAGGCTGCAAACAAGATTAGTGAAGACAGGGGAAAGGACAAAGGGTGTAGTACACACACCTCCAAAGAAGTCATAATTTAAACATTGCAAGTACATGAAAATCGTTGTAAGTGAACACAGCATGAGGATCTAGATAAAAGTGAAGATCTTTTTCTTACATGTGATTCTGGATCAGTAGAACTGGTGGCAGACTTCAAAAATATAAAGAAAATGAGTGGAGGGTGGAATTTGACATGGAAGATAGGTGCTCAGTTTGGAGAAGCCAACTATAATAGTTGAAACGTTAAAATATCAGATCATTGCAAATGGTATGTGCTAGCTGGGGAACAACAAAAAGGTGAAGAGGCAGGTTCCAAGGTTTCAGAAAGCATACAGCAGTTGGAAGCAGAAAAACAAGCCCTCAATTGAGAGCCTTTGAACAACCAACATGTTAACTACATGCTACTCACTTCTTTTGTATGTGTGTGTTATTTCTAGGCAAAACCATGAATATCATCCAACACAGAATCAGGCCTCTATAACTAACAGACTATGATGAATGGACAGAGGAAGAACAGACTTGTGGTCTGAAATGGGGGAAAGACTCCAAAAAGCTCAGGAAAATAAGCATGGTGAATTCAGAAAAGAAACTTCTAAGTGATTTGACTACTATTTGAGATACCTAAATGCAAAGTGCAGCTCATTAGAATGACCCAGTAGGTTTGCCTCTGGGAATGCACTTAAATATTGGTCCTTCCTTTTATACAGTAACTACAAAACAAAAGTACAGGAAACAAATATCTGCTGTTTATAAAGGTTGTCCACTTCAACAGGAAAAAGCAATGAGATCATCTCTCATTTCCATGGACATCTTCAAGCTAAGCTACAGCAGTGCAAATGAATAACCACGAACATGACTGATTTTCTGCCAATCAGGTGAGATATGTATTGGCAGATTACATGTCCATTTTCAGTGCTTAGAGGGGTTGAACTGTATAATACATACCAAGAGATTCTGGGTGCTCTTTCGGCCTCTAGATTATTGTCCCGGTTTAGAGAAAACCTGTTCCTTCCTGTGATATCTCTCTGGGCAATGCTTGGCTGGTATCACTCTCTTCTCTTCTCCCTGCCTTTCCTCCTTTTACTCCTCTCTCGAGAAAGAGCATGTGTCCCCCCTCATCTCTAGTTGGCAGGGAATTTTGAGCTGTGTTATGCCACCTGCTGAGGCCTTGTAGGCATAATATGGGGAGAGCAGTTCTCTTAGGACTGATGAGAGTGGAAAAGGTAGAGGATTCTAGATGGATTTAGTCCAATAGACTTGTCTTAGCTTGGGTATGTATTCATTCTTCCTGATTGCCTTTTGCATATATGCACCTGTAAATAGAATCTCCTTTTAAACTTCCAATCAGTGTTCGGTATTGCCATTCTTACTCTTCAAAAGGGTTGTCATTTCTGTCCTTCAACTCTTTACAGAAACGTCAGTAGAATCGAACATCATGTGATTCATATGGAGTGAATTTAGTAACAGGTGTCCTCAGCTTTGAAAACAGGTGCCTCATAAATAGCATCCAGATATCAGAACACTCAAGGACTTTTGAGGACTTCATGAGCATAAAAAGGAGCATTAATACATGGTTTGGAGAAATCTGGTGACAAAAAAATGTTATGAAAAGCAAACATCAAAAAGAAATAAAAGTTGTTTTGAATAGTTGCTAAAGTGTTAAGCATGGGAGAGCTGTAAAACTTCCTCAGCTACTCTTGTTCCTATCATTTTCCTAAATTGTCACTAATACCCAAGATACTGTGGTAACTTAATTTTATTTTATTGCACCACTTTCCCTATCCTTCTAATAAGATAAGCATTTCTAATTGTGTTGAAACAAATTGTCAACAGTTTGCAAGACAGACCAGAGTATGAACTGTACAAGTTAAAAAAAAAAAAAAAGGAAAAAAATTAGAAGTATATTTTGCATTTCTTGGATTCAGAACAGAGAAGGACTCCACACTGCTGAGAATTATTGAGAAAGTTATCTTAGTGCATGACTATCCATAAAATTTGGCTCTGTCATGGAGGGGCTGTAGGCCTGAAAAATAGGCTTATTTCTATTCCTCACTTTGCTTTTGCCCTGTCTGGACATGCTCGCCTACCCCAGACAGAGGTAAACACGATGAAGGCACATTGGGGGGACAATGTGCTTGGCGCCACTCTGTCTGGTCTGCTCAGACCCATGGGGTAGTCGCGTTGCATAAGCTCATGCGTTGGGTGTCTGGCTTGCTCATGCTCTTCCATATTTGGGGGTACAGGACCTGGGGACCTTTCCAAATTTGCTATGTCCCTGCCTGACGACAGAAGCCTATTGGACAGTGCTATGGCCAACAAACCCATCAATCTCCATACATTGCTTATAAATGGGGCAATCTAAGTAAACAAGGCACCCTCCTTTGCCTTTGGGACACTCCCTCCTTTGCCTCTGGGACACCACCTCCTTTGTCTTCGGGACCTTCCTTTTGCCTTTGGCTTTTGCCTGTTGCCTCCTGTTTTCAGCTTTCGCCACCCTTTCTATTCTCCACCCATCTGACTTATTCCTGAGGCTACTGCCTTTGTCCCATCACGACCTGCAGCGATTCAGCCTGATCTTCTCAGACAGCGCGCCCCAGAATCTGAAGAACGGTTATCCCCACGGGGATCAACTCCGTGACTGCCTTCACCTCATTTTGGGGACCATAGATACCAGAACTCTGATTTGTGAGTACTTAAACTCTCTTATTCAAGTTGCAAAGGACTTTATTGACTCCACCAGTGGCATTTTCTGCCTCAAGACTCTCTGATTTGAGCAATTGGAGCTTCTCTAAAACCTATACCAAATTGTTTAATTCAACTGTAAATAGACATTCTGTAGAGTAATTTCACGAACAGTGTACAAAGAATTTGTGTGGGTTTATTGTATATAAGTTTGGGGAAATTTTTTTATATATTAATAAATCATTTAATAACAATCAAATAGGCCTCAGATCTCCTCAAAATTTAAATTAAACCCCTTTACAACAGGCTCCAAGACAAAATTGGCTTTCTGATTAAATTAAACATTTCATAAAACATGTTCAGGAGGATGAACTGTTTGAACCTCATGGGTGACCTTTTTCAAGGGACATAGAAAATACCTGCTTTGTGCAAGAAGGATGTTCCATGAAAATCTACTCTATTTAGTAGTGCTATGTCCAGAAAACTTAGCACTTTCTAGAAGAGCTCCACAGAGTATTGGCACACCTACCCTTCTTCCTTGCACCCTGAATGACACAGTCAGATGCAGCACCTCATTTAGAGACAGCTTGATTTCCTTTACTGCACCATTACTCTGGGAAAAATAATTATTGTTTCTCTCTGCTTTTCCTTTGTTTCTTTCAAAAAGAAAGGAAAACTTCTTTCCCATTCCTATTTCAGAAACACTTCCCCACTTCACTTTTGTTTGCAATATTACCTAATTTGCTATTGCTTACTACAATATTACAAACTACAGGACATCAGTTATGAATTTTTTACTTGTTACTTTTTACTAAATTGTAATTATCTCCTACTTCTCACTTTCACACACCAAACCATCTTTGACCTCTTTGCTTGCCATATGTCTTGTCAGCATAACATTTATTGGTAATGTCATGTGCTAGTTTGAAGCTAGCTAGCATGTTTTGGTGAGAAGAACTAGATGATAGGCTAAGAAATGAAAACAATGGTGAGGTCTACTTCGCTCACAGTCTTGCTGAGATGTGTACAAGAGGAAAGACAAAACATTAGATTAGGTCACTTTGCTCTGCACTTGGTGCTGGGCTGTCCTCTTCTGGTTTTGCCTGCTGGGGAGCTCGTGGCTGCCGGCTGAACTCCATCTTGCTTTCTAACCTCACCCTCCCTTTGCTTTTGTGGCTGATTCACCTTTGCTTAATCCCTCTGGCCGAACCTCCATTCTTCCTTAGGACTGGGGTAAGGTTGAGAGGAGTAGGGGGAAGGTGAGGGGTGGTTGAGAGCCCCTCCTGGGGACTCAGGTTTCTGGGAGGGGAGTTGTGTCTGTATTACCTTTTTTACCTTGTATATTTCTGTCTGTAACTGTATATACTGTAAATATCTGCTTGTAAATTGTGCCAGCTGTAAATATAAGCTCATTCAAATTTCCAGAGCCGACTGAGTCTAGTCTGGGTGATTTCTAAAGTGTGGGGGGGCGGGGGACACCCAAACTATCACATGTCATATCCCTTCAAGAACATTTCAGGAAAGTAACAGTAAGCAGGTTATTTTTGGTAGAACACAATTTTTCTTAACAAGGAAGAAGGGGTTATATCACAAGGACAAATGTTTCCTGATTTCCAGGGGACATGAACCTGTTTAGAAGCCATAACTGCAGGTGTAAGAGAACCTGTGGCATCGCACTAATGTCCACAGCAGGATAGTAGGGAAAGCCTGTACTGAATGACTCTGCAGTGAAACACTTTGATGACTTGGGCTTATGCTGAGAAAAGTAGTTGTGCTGAAGTCATGGAATAAACTAGAAAACAATATGTCCTCCTACTTAGTTGTTCTCTCCAGGTAGTTTATAAGTATTCTGAAATTCAAGTCAGCATCTCTTTTATTTCTTGCTGAGCTCTGTCAGTTTACATTAGCAGAGAATTTGGCCCTCTCTCTTTTGTGCAGGGAAAAGAATTGCATTAGGGAATTGTATTATATTTAACACCTAATGTCATTCTCAGTTACATAATGATGAATCGGAAGTTACTCTGCTCTTCTGAGTTCAAAATACTGAGTGGAAATCAATTACGTTTATCCCACTTTCACATTGAGATAACAAAAAATAAACTGTGTTTCAGCATATTAAGGCCAGAAATAATATACAGTAAAAGGACCAATCTTGGAAATCTATTATTGGGATTGTACAAATGCAAGAAAGAAAAATCTCCATAGGCAAGGAGAAAAGAGTTAGGACTCTGCTTGGAATTGCAATCTGTTTTCTTCTGGTAGAAGCTGTTCCAGATCTGATATGCCAGCTGTTGTCTCTGATATATGTCTCCTGCCTCCTGATATCCTTCATGTATATGCCAGCACCTTTAAAATGTCACACCACTGACTTGCTTGGTGACACTCTCCATCCTCTGTGGTGTGATGGTTTGGGTGTCCCCTGCCCCCCACACTTTTAGAAATCACCCAGACTAGACTCAGTCGGCTCTGGAAATTTGAATGAAGCTTATATTTACAGCTGGCACAATTTACAAGCAGATATTTACAGTATATACAGTTATAGACAGAAATAGACAAGGTAAAAAAAAGGTAATACAAACACAATTCCCCTCCCAGAAACCTGAGTCCCCAGGAGGGGCTCTCAACCACCCCTCACCTTCCCCCTACCCCTCTCAACCTTACCCCATTCCTAAGGAAGAATGGAGGTTCGGCCAAGAGGGTTAAAAAGCAAGGTGAAGCAGCCAAGCAAAGAGAGGGTGAGGTTAGAAAGCAAGATGGAGTCCAGCCAGCAGCCACGAGCTCTTCCCCAGCAGGCCAAGCTCCCCAGCGAGGAGAAGAAGCAAGTGCCCTAATCTTTGTTTTGCCTTTCTTCTTTTGTATACATCTCAGCAAGACTGTGAGGGAAGTAGACACCATTGTTTTCATTTTGCAGCCTATCATCTAGTTCTTCTCACCAAAACATGCTAGCTAGGCTCAAACTAGCACATGTGGTCATGACTTAATTTCCAGTTCTCAAGCCTATTTATATACACATAAATGTAGAACCAAGGATGTGATTTACAGGGAATTTCTTGAGCAGTGCTACAAGAAGAAACTCTTGAGTGAGCTAATACAGATGGCTTCATCAGCCTGTGGCCTGTAGGGACAGAAGAAACATCACGACCATGTCATCCATATCATTGCTTTGCAGGCCAAAGATTTTCATTGACTAGTTCACAAATTAGTATCTTCGAGGCCACTCAGACCAGAGAGTAATATTGAACTAAACCTCTGTTAGACTCAGAAATCTTCCAGCAAGATGTATGTTAGACTTGAAGAGGTAGAAAAACATAGGCTTTATCTCAGCACTTTGTGCCAAATCTTGATTGCTAAAAAAGTGTCTTGATTTCTCATTTGCATTCAGAGTAATTGTGCTATTGTTAACTTTGATTAAACTTTACCTCACTGGATTCCAAACTCTTTTCAGTACCTGGGTTTTCCTTCCTATAGAGATAACTGCAAGAAATAATCACATTGCCTCTTGATTTTTTTTCCTTCTAAGATTATTCCTGCCTTGTTTGTCTAATCTCCTTCCTCGTCATAGAGTTAATAAATATAACCCCATTATCAGATCCATTTCCAGCTGGTGCATGTTGCTGGGGGGTACTGGTTCCTGACGGGCCGGCTTGAGCTGTGTCTGTACCTGAAGAAGGGCTTTCTGCTAGCAGATCTGGGGCCATATAAAGTTCCCAAGATGTGATGGCTTGGGTGTTACCCACCCCCCACCCCCACTTTGGAAATCACCCTGACTAGACTCAGCCAGCTCTGGAAATTGAATGAAGCTTATTATTTACAGCTAAGCAGAATATACAAGCAAATACTTACAGTATATACACTCATATACAAAAATACACAAGATAAAAGATAATACATAAACACAACAGCCCTCCCAGAAACCTGAGTCCCCAGGAGGGGCTTCCAACCACCTCTTCACATTCCCCCCCACCCCTGTCAACCTTACCCCAGTCTCAAGGAAGAATGGAGGTTCGGCCAGAGGGATAGGAAGCAAAGTGGATTAGAAAAGAAATGGAGGGTGAGGTTAGAAGAGAGATGCAGCTCCAAGCTTCCCAGAAGCAGAAGTTTTTATCTATGTTTTTATTTCTTGTTCTTAAACGTCTCAGCAAGCCTTTGAGGAAAATAGACATCACCATTGTTTTCCTTTCACAGCCTGTAATCCAGTTCTTCTCACCAAAACATTCTAACTAGCTTCAAACTGGCACAATCCACCCCTGTCTACTTCACTCAGAAGATTACTGAGAACTAATCACACTTCATTCCAGCTATTTCAGATGTAGGTGATTCAAAAGCTCAGAACAGTTTGTCTCCTCACAGGTGAGATGAGAACAGGGACTCCCAGGTGACATTGGGTTCATGCTCATGTACTGTAGATTCTCTCATAGGTTCTTTCATTGTTGGACGCCTATGGTACCTAGAACACCTAAAAGCTTGTATTATACACTCTGAATTTAAACTCTCTCAGCTAAGGTTTCTCTGTGGAATACACTGGATTTCACCATACTCTTGCATTACCCCGTGGGTATGACCAGGACCTTCAGCAGACACCATCCCTTGGATAGGTTTCCTTTCGCCCGAAGGAGAAAATACTCAAACAGGTTTATCTAACAGATTCTTTTCAAATACAACAGGAACTTCATCACCATCTACTGTTTGGACCAAATCTGATTATGATGGTCCTGCTCTGTTTACTGAACCTCTACTATTTACCAACCAGGTAGCTTGTGCTAAATGTTTGTCTCAGTTCTTCAGAGTTCCACCCACCATGGCCTTTAGGGTGGTTTTCAGCAAACCATCCATTGCTGGCCTCTACCATTGTTAGCACATACTGCTTGCCAGAACGAGATCGAGGTAAAGTGATGTAGTCAATCTGCCAGGCTTCACCATACTTGTACTTTGACCATCGCTCACCATACCATAAGGGCTTGATTCGCTTGGCTTGCTTAATAGCAACACAAATGTCACAGTCATGGATGACTTGGGTGATAGCGTCCATGGATAAGTCAATTGACTTATCGTGTGCCCATCGGTATGTTGCATCTCTGCCTTGATGTCCAGATGAACCATGGGCCCACCGAGCTAGGAACAGTTCACTTTGGTGTTTCCAATCAAGGTCAAGATCAGAGTTGGTATCAACTTGAGAAATCTTAGCAGCTTGGTCTGCCTGCTGGTTGTGTTGGTGTTCCTCAGCAGCTCTGCTCTTTGGCATGTGTGCATCTGTCCTGGAGTCCTGCATACCCCAGAATTCCTCTTCCTCTGTGGTTTCAAAGGGAGAGGAGAAGGCACAGAAAGACCTGTTTCCCCTTCACGCCCTGCAGGCGTGAAGTGGGGGAGCACGGGGCCCTTCCGGCACGAGGGGTGCCCCGTGCAGTGCCCGTGCTGGGGATTGGCTGTGGTCTTCATGCCTAGGAAGTGGTAACTTGTCTCTCTGTCTAGTAAGGGTATAAGTCTTAGGGAGACTTCCCAACTTGGGGTTCCCAACTTAGAGTTCTCCCCCGCCTGGATAGCTTCTTCAGATGAGCCCCTGGCGCTTCGAAAGACAAGCTCCTGATGGACACGGCTGACTCTGCTTTGGATGGCTTCCACCTTAAGCTTCCTTTATATAGGCTTTATAGTTCTTAACGATCCTTGGAGGCTTCTGAAAGACAGCGAATTGACAAGCATCTGGACTGCCCTTCCTTTCAGCCAGCCTGACGCACCTGTGAGTAAAATTAATGGCTCAGTGTGATTAATAGTGGGTGACACTATATTTAATAGCTTAAGCCTTTCCCAACTTCTGACTTCCAAAACAGTCAAATCTACCTATGGTATCCTTATAGATCTTCTCAACCTAACTGAATCTGCTAATTAAAATTAAATTAATTTCTGCATATAGTTTTGGGAAAGGGTTTTTGGGAAAATAAAATAACACCATTTTTTCTATAAATTCCTGACTCGGTCACATTAATTCCTCCACAACAGCATCTATGTGCTGCATCTTTGCTGGAATTTTCTCCAGTCGTGCATCAATGTCCTGCCATAGATCAGCACACCAAATAGGCTTTCCTTTCCTCTGCCAACCTTTTTTTTTTCAGTCCTTTAGCCAATTCCATAGAGCATTGGCTACCATCCACGAGTTGGTGTAGAGGTAAAGGATAGGCCAATTTTCAAGTTCAGCCACATCAAGAGCAAGCTGGACAGCATTTACCTCAGCGAATTGACTGTATTCACCTTCTCCATCACGTGTTTCAGTAACTCTCCATGTAGGACCCCAGACCGCTGACTTCCATCTTTGCTTGTTCTCAACAAGATGACAGGAATTGGCTGGATGGTCGCATGCAGAGAGTGGTGATCAATGGCACAATGTCCACCTGACGACTGGTGACAAGTGGTGTTCCGCAGGGGTCAGTGCTGGGACCAGTGCTCTTTAACATCTTTGTCAGTGATATGGACAGAGGAATTGAGTGCACCCTCAGCAAGTTTGCAGATGACACCAAGCTGTGTGGCACAGCTGACTTGCTGGAGGGCAGGGATGCCATCCAGAGGGACCTGGACAGGCTGGAGAGGTGGGCCCAGGCCAACCTCATGACGTTTAACAAGGCCAAGTGTAAGGTCCTGCACCTGGGTCGGTGCAATCCCAGGCACAGATACAGGCTGGGTGATGAATGGCTGGAGAGCAGCCCTGAGGAGAAGGACCTGGGGGTCTGGGTCGACGAGAAGCTCAACATGAGCCGGCAGTGTGCACATGCAGCCCAGACAGCCAACCGAGTGCTGGGCTGCATCAAGAGAAGTGTGGCCAGCAGGGCAAGGGAGGTGATTCTCCCCCTTTACTCTGCTCTCGTCAGACCCCACCTGGAGTACTGTGTGCAGTTCTGGAGCCCCCAATACAAGAAGGACATGGAACTGCTGGAGCGGGTCCAAAGGAGAGCCACGAAGATGATCAGAGGGCTGGAGCACCTCTGCTATGAGGACAGGCTGAGAGAGTTGGGGCTCTTCAGCCTGGAGAGGAGAAGGCTTCGAGGAGACCTTATAGTGGCCTTCCAGTATTTGAAGGGAGCCTACAGGAAAGCTGGGGAGGGACTATTTACACGGTCTAGTAATGTTAGGACGAGGGGGAATGGGTTTAAGCTGGAAGAGGGGAGATTTAGACTGGATGTTAGGAGGAAGTTCTTTACAGTGAGGGTGGTAAGGCACTGGAACGGGTTGCCCAGGGAGGTTGTGGATGCTTCCTCCCTGGAGGCATTTAAAGCCAGGCTGGATGAGGCCTTGAGCAGCCTGCTCTAGTGGGAGGTGTCCCTGCCTATGGCGAGAGGTTGGAGCTGGATGATCCTTGAGGTCCCTTCCAACCTAAACCATTCTATGATTCTATGATTCTATGACAGGAACCATCTGGGAGCAAAGCATAGTTGTTTTCCGGATCAGAGAGATCACCATAGGGAGGAGCTTCTTCAGCACAGGTTATTTTCTCCTCTGGAGGTTTGCTACAGTCTGTGCCTTCTGGCCAGTTGGTGATCACCTCCACCAGATGAGGTCAATCGAGATTACCCATTCGTGCTCACTGGGTTTTCAAAGCCATCCATTTAGACCAGGTTGCATCTGTGGCATGATGCGGTGATGAACCTTTGCCTTTGAACACCTGGTTTACAACGTGCAAGCTAGGAGCTAAAAGCAATTGTGGCTCAGTTCTAATCAGAACCTGCTTTCACTCCTTCATAGGCTGCTAGTACCTCTTTCTCTGTCGGGGTGTAATATGCCTCTGAACCTCTGTAGCTACGACCCCAGAAACCAAGTGGATGACCACGTGTCTCATTTGGAGCTCTCTGCCAGAGACTCCAAGTTGGACCATTGTCACTGGCAGCTGTGTACGGAATGTTTTTAATGTCTAGACCAGATTGCACAGGTCCCAAACCCACTGCATGGTCTACTTCTCACTTGATCTGATCAAAGGCTGCTTGTTTTTCAGGTTCTCACTTGAAATTGATTCAATCATGCAGAGGTTTGACAATTTGACTGAACACAGGAATACACATCCCACTGCACCCAAGAAAGATCGAGTGTCCTTCTAATTTGTGGGAACTGCCATAGTGGAGACTATGGAATGTGACCACAACCATCCTGGCACCTCACTCCCAGAAACTGAATTTCTCTGTCAGGTCTTTTAATTGTCTCTCTCAATGGCAAAACCTGATTGCAACAGAATGTCAATGACTTTGCTTCCTTTCTCGAAGACTTCCTCATCAGTTTGGCCCCACACAATGATGTCGTCGATGAATTGTGTGTCCTCTGGAGCTTTACCTTTCTCCAATGCATTGTGGATGAATCAGTAACAGACTGCTGAGCTGTGTTTCCACCCCTGAGGCAAACGGTTGAACTGGTACTGGATTCCTCTCCAGGTGAATGCAGACTGAGGCTTGCACTCCTTTGCCATGGGAATAGAGAAGAAAGCATTAGCAATGTCTATGGTAGCATACCATTTAGCCTCCTTCGATTCCAGCTCATACTGGAGTTCCAGCTTGTCTGGCACAGCTGCACTTATGGGTGGAGTCACCGTGTCGAGGGCACAAAAATCAACTGTCAGTCTCCAATCTCCGTTAAGCTTGCACACAGGCCAAATTGGATTGTTGAAAGGTGAATGAGCTTCCTTTATGACAGCTTGACTCTCCAATTGATAAATCAGCTGATGAATGGGCAACAAA
>WAAF01005208.1:0-26994 GCA_013400475.1 Tricholaema leucomelas | reverse complement strand
AACGGAAGAATCTACGAGAGAATCTACAGTATGTTAGCATGAACCCAATGTCACCTGAGTGCCCCTGTTCTTGTCTCGTCTCTGAGGAGACAAACTGCTTGCTGTTTTCTGAGCTTTTGAATCACCTACATCTAAGATAGCCAGAATGAAGTGTGTACTGAACTTGTAATATTCGTTAGTGTAAATATTGGTTTAAGTCAGATTGTTCTCAGCAACACTCTGAGTGAAATAGACAGAGGTGGATTGTGCTAGTTTGAAGCTAGCTAGAATGTTTTGGGGAGAAGAACTAGATTACAGGCTGTGAAAGAGAAACAATGGGGATGTCTACTTCACTCATAGGCTTTCTGAGATGTATAAGAACTAGAGGAAATATAGATAGGGGAGATGCTCTCTGTCTGGGCTGTGGGATACATTTCTCTCTCTAACCTTACCTGCCATCTCTCTAATTAATCCACCTGCTTCCTAATCCCCCTGGCCAACCCTCCATTCTTCCTTGGCCATAAGGTAACATCAGGGGTAAGGTAGAGAGGGGAGGGAGCCAGCTGAGTCTAGTCTGGGTGATTTCCAAAGCAGGGGGGTGGGTTACACCCAACCATCACACACCTCTTAAAAATACTGCAGGAATAATGTAATCATGTCTTGAAAGCAAAGTGACTTAACTCTTTTATTTTTCTACTATACTTGCTACTGCAGTCTGTATGACTTACCATGGACTTATTCTCATTAATGGAATAGGAGCACAGGTGAAAAAAACTGTAAGAAGAAGAAATGATTTTCTTCCCCATGCATCTGACAGAGCACCTATTAGGGGCGCACTGAGAAAGGACAAAAAACCCTGTGACAGAAGAAGGACAATTAATATATCTATATTTGCATTTCAACATCAAAGGCAAAGGCAATATAGAAAAGGCCTAAAGTTGAAGAGATAACTTAAACTCAATGCAATTTCTTCTACAGCCTACTGTGAATCTGATAGTTTGAACTATCAGAAACTAGTTCCAGTTATGCTGGCGAAATTTTGAAGTTTTTTTTCCTGTGGCAGAAATCCAACACGATCATTGTGTGAATGCAGTGGTGTGTATAAGCTGCCCTGAATATCCTGACCATCACAAGACACTCAAAAATGTTGAAAACTTACCAGAACAAAAATAATAAACAACTCCACTGAATAATAGCTTTGATACCACATCCTGGGAAAAATCAGCACTTTATTTTTTATCTGAATGAATCATCATGGTTGTATGAATCTGCTTTGGTATGAATCATCTAACATTAAGAAGCAGACAAAATCCCAGCTCCATTCTCAGATCTTTGTCAAGATTACAATAGCTACAACTAGTACCTATTTAAGTGACAGGAATTTAACTTCTGAGAAATATTCTACTTAGTTCAGCATGCTACCATTTATCAGTGAAAGTTAATCTGAGATGAACACATTCATTACAATGAAAAAATAATTTAAGAATTAAGTACATCCTCTGTGTTTTGTATGTTCTTATGGTGAACACAGCAGAGACAAATTACAATACAGCAACACACAGCAGAGTTAAATTACAATACAGCAACACAGAGACTACTAAGGTCAGAGGTTAAAAAAAAAAAAAAACAACTTACCTTAACACCTTGAATAAGACCATTCATTAAAAATGTATGATGGGAAAATGTTTCATGTAAGACCTGGCAGGGATAAAAAGCATTATTTGAATCACGAGAGAAAGATGAAAACTTACTCAAAGTTTAAATTTTATTTTTAAAACAGCATAGCTCTATCAGCACTTGGTAAAGAAGCATCTTATTTCAGAATTATACTCTATTTGTCTTCAAGAGAAAATACTGACAAGGTTTAAAATCAGTTTGCTGGCATGAATTCTTCTGCTGGCACAGATGACACTCCTTCAGAGGCAGCTTGGTTTGGGGTACTTTTTTCAGAAAGAGTATCAGTGTAAGCAAAAAGTATCTCCATATGGTACAAATAACTATTTTTTTGAGATAGATAATTCCTTCAAAGGACTGACTTCAACATTGTTCCCAAGCAATTAAGAGTGAAAATGAAACTCAGCTAACTTACTCTATCAAGACAAACACAGAGCCATATTCATAGCTGCCCAAAAAGGCAGTGTGCCATCTATCTGAACAAACTGCAGATATCCAACAGCAATACAGTTAGAAACACTTTTGATGAACAAGTAGACACTAATAAATACTAGCAGTAGTTCTGTTTTTGTGTCTTTTAAGTAGAGCTATGAATGAATTTAAGGTGCTTTGCCAGCAGTATTAATTCAAGGGCCAGTATGTTAATCAATGCTAAACAGATTAGCCATAAATATGCAAAGGAGTTCAAAGGCTTCAAAGTTGTGACTACATCAATTAAAAAATCATTGCAACAATCAACGTGTGTATACACACACAGTCTAAATTCCTTTTCTACCTAAGTCTCAACAACTACAAAAAATACTTATATTTATAGTAAATCACTGGCCTGAAGAATCATACTACTTTAGTGTCACTGAAAAGCACCAGTATCATTTTCAAGGATGATTGAGATTCTCAACTTAACATGTTTAATCAAGGTGGTTTACATCCCATTTTCCTTCTGGTCTCATTTTCTGTTCAGATACTTACAATAATTTTGCATCTGTTTGACCATGGATCTTTGACAGAGGAAAAAAAAAATCACAGAACTAAAAGCAGGCATATTCTAAGGCAGGGAAAAAAAACAAATCAAGCAGAAAGCTCACAGAGTCATATCTCATTATCTATTTGTAAAGCGTATATCAGTATTTTCCTGGGAGGCAACCACTGCTGATACTGTTTCAAGCTTTTAATTTCATTTAGTTTACAGACAAGACAAATGCAAGTTGACAAACTTGTAACAGGAACTCCTTTACTCAAATTCTACTGATAGAAATATCCATAAATAAGAGTGATGAGCACAAGCTTTGGACAGTGTGAGCAGAACAGGCTTTGTGTGTTTTGTAAGAGCATTTGAGATTTTTATATCTTTCCTAACCAAGTACAGTGTCACACAACAAACACTACAGCTCTGCTGATGTGTCAAATGAATTGAAAAAGTAATCTTAAAAAATAATTTTACATAATCTTAGTTTTCACTTTATATGCTTATTTTCTATAAAAACACAACAGAACATTTTAATCTGACTGAATGCTGATAATGAGCTGGAGAATTTCAACACAACCACAAAAAAATTAAAATTATTATGAGATTTGATCAACTGGCCATATATTTGCATTTCTGCTTTTCCTACTAGACAAATCCAATTAAGCAGAAGTGGGCAGCTGGCAGCTCAAAGGTTTCACCTCATGTAAGTAAGCTCTACATGACTTCTAGTACTGCTGGCTGATAAGCAGGTCAAGGTAAGCGACCACAAGTACATTACAAGACAGAAGAGTGCAAAGTATGAACCAGTTTTGAAATTACGTAGAACAAACTGCAAGCTTCCAGTGTGTGGAAAGACAAATACAAAATTATTCATAATCATTTACACCTCTGCAAGGTAAGTTACACCATTAAATGCAACTCAGTATTTTAAGTTATATTTTTAATTCAATGCAAAATCTTCAAAGTATTCAAGATCATGTAGGACAGAAACACAACATTCAAAATATGAGTCATTCAAGACCACAACTCTACTGAAACCCACATACTTCAGTCAAAATAAGAATGTAGCTTAGAAGATTTTCATAACACTCTCATTAGACACAGTGCAATGATTAATACTAATTTCAAGAATTAATATTTCAGCCACTTGTGGCTAGTAGTAAGAATACAGAAATAGTACAATTGGAGTACACTATTTAGGAACTACTGAAAAACCCACAGAATATACAGTTTTATTAAAGCAGAGGGATTTTTGCAGATTGAGCTAAGAATTACTATTTGCACATTACCCCTTTAGATGAGAAGTATCGAACTTGGGCAACTTGATCATTTTAGTTAAGAAAACTAGGCAATTAAAAAAAAATAAATAAGAAAGAGCACCTAGTAAGTGCCCTCATATTTTGACACTGCCCTGTCAGGACAGACAGCATGACAGGATGGTCATTTACTGAGAAATCTACTTTATGGAAATATGTTATCTTAATAATAAAAATGGTCAACTAAACAGTTACATTAAAAAGATCAGTGACTGTCATTATGAAGGTCAGTCAAACAGCTTTTGAGAGTTATGCAGATGATTTTATTTAGTTTGTGGAATGAAAATTATTAACTTCAAGGTCTTCCAACACCCTAAAACCTTGCTTATGAAATATTCAAAGTGCTCTCAGTATCCAGTAAAAAACCTGACTAGTAGACTTCTGTAGACTTCTGGGATGGCATTCAATGGCTTCAAGTGCCGGGTGCTGCACTTTGGCCACAACAACCCCATGCAGAGATACAGGCTGCGGTCAGAGTGGCTGGAAAGCAGCCAGACAGAAAGGGATCTGGGGGTGCTGATTGATACCCGCCTGAACATGAGCCAGCAGTGTGCCCAGGTGGCCAAGAGAGCCAGTGGCATCCTGGCCTGCATCAGGAATGGTGTGGTCAGCAGGAGCAGGGAGGTCATTCTGCCCCTGTACTCTGCACTGGTTAGACCACACCTCGAGTACTGTGTTCAGTTCTGGGCCCCCCAGTTTAAGAGGGACATTGAGATGCTTGAGCGTGTCCAGAGAAGGGCAACGAGGCTGGTGAGAGGCCTCGAGCACAGCCCTACGAGGAGAGGCTGAGGGAGCTGGGATTGTTTAGCCTGGAGAAGAGGAGGCTCAGGGGTGACCTTATTGCTGTCTACAACTACCTGAGGGGTGGCTGTGGCCAGGGGGAGGTTGCTCTCTTCTCTCAGATGTCCAGCGCCAGAAAGAGAGGACACAGCCTCAGGCTGCGCCAGGGGAAATTTAGGCTTGAGGTGAGGAGAAAGTTCTTCACTGAGAGAGTCATTGGCTACTGGAATGGGCTGCCCAGGGGGGTGGTGGAGTCACCATCCCTGGAGCTGTTCAAGGCAAGATTGGACGTGGCACTTGGTGCCATGGTCTAGCCTTGAGCTCTGTGGTGAAAGGTTGGACTTGATGATCTGTGAGGTCTCTTCCAACCCTGATGATACCGTGATACTGTGAAGACTTTTCTCAGACAGGCCTGATTTGGCCCATGTATTCAGATGAAAAGTTTCATATCCTATTACCAAACACCCAAATTATCTATTCACCTGGAAACTAACTGCATTCTAGACCAGATTAAATACTTATAAAATCAATTTTCTACATGTAAGCTTTTACATTTTACTTCAAGATACGTGCTGGTAAAACACCCAGCCCACCGTAGCACATGAAGTAACTACGGGATATGGAGTTTGAACTGTTATGACTGGAAGATTAACTGAACTCTGAAGAATTAAAAAAAAAAACAGTTTCCAGAGATACTTTCATCAATTCAATAAATTGATGTTACTCTAAAAGTCAAATAAAAGATGAAGACTAGTACAGTGATTTGCTAATTTATTTTTCACTACCTTTTAGTTTTTCAGCAGTTTAGACATAACGCATACCATACACTACAACTGTGCAGTACTGCATGTTAAACAACCCTGGAATTTAATTAATATGGTAAGCAGGAACTATAAAACAAATTAAACCAGTCATCCTTAGGAATTAGTAAATAACCTGCTGTCATTACAGCCAAGATAACAGCTGATCAGCGATACTTACTGTTAGCATTGGAGTTGTCAAGAGCCCCCAGGCAAAGAATTCCAGAAATATGACCACCACTGCATGGTATACACTTGGCTGACCAATACCCTGTTGCTAAAAAAGAAAAAGACATGCAGTGGTTGCACATATCTAGTTCATTCCATGTGCAAAAATCTCATGCAAGTACGATAACCTGCTTTCAGGTTGGGAACAAAACAACAAACAAGGGCAGAGAAAAAGTATTACAACTAAAAACTCCAAAGAACTTGGGAAAGTTTGCTCCTTCAAACTCTTGCTGACCAAAGAGAACTACTTTGTCCCTTCTTCACACTCTCCTGTACTACACTCACCTCCAGTGTGCCTTTAGGCCTCCTCCACCTTGAGCACTATTCGCTACTCTTCCATGGCAGTATAACAAATGGTCTAACTCTTCCTGCTACATCCACAGCTGACAACAAAACAGAACTATTTTATAAAGACCACATCACCAATACAACAAATCTATGGCAATGCACTTATGCAAAAGGGTACTAATTTTTGTATTTCTAACTACCAAGTATGAGAAAATATGAGAAAAGAAGGGGCAGCTCAAGTAGTCTATACAACTTTCCTGCTATAGGAAGTCTATACAACTCCAATCTATACAACTTGACTGCTGCTAACCAATTTCATACTTCTACCTGCAACAAGTAAAATCAGAGAACTGTGGAAGCGCCCATGATGCTGTAAAACCAGTACCATCCAAGAGCCAAGGGTTGGACACCGGACGAGCTATCTAGAATAATTTATTTATACTAGCCAGGTAGAACCCTTGGGCAAAACAGATTTAACCAGGACTATCGCTTCCTTTCTTTTCTATGTGGCACTTGCTAGAGTAATTATTCTACAAGTTCTTGGTTCTTGAATTACTTCTTCCCTTTCTCCTAGTATCTGTCCCGTAAACACTGTTTTTCAGTGTTTCTGACAAATTCAAAGCTGATAGTCTCCCACAGGAGAGTACTTCAGTTCTTAGAAAGGACCAGTACAGCACTGTGCTGAGCCACTTGGACACCCACAAGTCCATGGGACCAGATGGGATCCATCCTAGGGTGCTGAGAGAGCTGACAGATGAGCTGGCCAAGCTGCTCTCCATCATTTTCCACCAGTCCTGGCTCACCGGAGAGGTCCCAGGGGACTGGAAACTGGCCAACGTGGTCCCCATCCACAAGACGGGTCAGATGGAGGAACCCGGGAACTACAGACCCGTCAGCCTGACCTCAGTGCCAGGGAAACTGATGGAGCAGGTTATCTTGGGGGCAATAACTGCGCACCTGATGGATGGCCAAGGGCTCAGGTCCAGCCAACATGGATTTAGGAAGGGCAGATCCTGCCTCTCCAACCTGATCTCCTTCTATGATCAGGTGACCCGCTTGGTGGATGTGGGGAGGCCTGTGGATGTGGTCTATCTGGACTTCAGCAAGGCCTTTGACACTGTCCCCCACAGCAAACTGCTGGCTAAGCTGTCAGCCCACGGCTTGGATGGCAACACTCTGTGCTGGGTGAGGAACTGGCTGGAGGGCCGAGCCCAGAGAGTGGTGGTGAATGGTGCCACATCCAGCTGGCGGCCAGTCACTAGTGGTGTCCCTCAGGGATCAGTGCTGGGCCCCATCCTCTTTAACATCTTCATAGATGATCTGGATGAGGGCATTGAGTCAGTCATCAGCAAGTTTGCAGATGACACCAAGCTGGGGGCTGATGTGGCTGGGTTGGAGGGCAGAAGGGCTCTGCAGCGGGACCTTGACCGCCTGGACAGATGGGCAGAGTCCAATGGGATGGCATTCAATGGCTCCAAGTGCCGGGTGCTGCACTTTGGCCACAACAACCCCATGCAGAGATACAGGCTGGGGTCGGAGTGGCTGGAGAGCAGCCAGACAGAGAGGGATCTGGGGGTGCTGATTGATACCCGCCTGAACATGAGCCAGCAGTGTGCCCAGGTGGCCAAGAGAGCCAATGGCATCCTGGCCTGCATCAGGAATGGTGTGGCCAGCAGGAGCAGGGAGGTCATTCTGCCCCTGTACTCTGCACTGGTTAGACCACACCTTGAGTACTGTGTTCAGTTCTGGGCCCCCCAGTTTAGAAGGGACATTGAGATGCTTGAACGTGTCCAGAGAAGGGCAACGAGGCTGGTGAGAGGCCTCAAACACAAGTCCTATGAGGAAAGGCTGAGGGAGCTGGGATTGTTTAGCCTGGAGAAGAGGAGGCTCAGGGGTGACCTTATTGCTGTCTACAACTACCTGAGGGGTGGCTGTGGCCAGGGGGAGGTTGCTCTCTTCTCTCAGGTGGCCAGCACCAGAAGAGGACACAGCCTCAAGCTACGCCAGGGGAAATTTAGGCTTGAGGTGAGGAGAAAGTTCTTCACTGAGAGAGTCACTGGCCACTGGAATGGGCTGCCCAGGGAGGTGGTGGAGACGCTGTCCCTGGAGCTGTTCAAGGCAGGATTGGACGTGGCACTTGGTGCCATGGTCTAGCCTTGAGCTCTGTGGTAAAGGGTTGGACTTGATGATCAATGAGGTCTCTTCCAACCTTGGTGATACTGTGACACTGTGATACTCTCAGTTGGTACTCCTACACACACCTGAAGTGAATTCTTTTGAAGAGACATCATCTAGTAACAAGTTATCAAACTGACTGCGTAACTTCAGCGGTGTTGAGTAGGGCAAACATGAAATGCAGGGTCTCCCATTGAACCAAAAAAAGAATATCAAGACAGCCTATGATGAACATGTCTGGATGGCCGAGCCCAGGCAGTTGTGGTGAATGGTACCACATCCACTTGGCAGCCAGTCACTAGTGGTGTTCCCCACAGATCAGTGCTGGGCCCAGTCCTGTTCAATATCTTTATTGATGATCTGGACGAGCAGATTGAGTCCAGCATCACTAAGTTTGCAGATGACACCAAGCTAGGAGCAAGTGTTGATCTGTTGCAGGGTAGGAGAGCCCTGCAGAGGGACCTAGACAGGCTGGATGGGTGGGCAGAGGCCAATGGGATGAAATTTGAAAAGGCCAAGTGCAGGGTTCTGCACTTTGGCCACAACAACCCCAAGCAGCTCTACAGGCTATGGACAGAGTGGCTGGAGAGCAGCCAGGAAGAAAGGCACCTGGGGTACTGATGGATAATAGGCTGAAGATGAGCCAGCAGTGTGCCCAGCTGGCCAAGAAAGCCAACAGCATCCTGGCCTGTATCAGGAACAGTGTGGCGAGTAGGACAAGGGAGGTTATTCTTCCCCTGTACTCAACACTGGTCAGGCAACACCTTGAGTACTGTGTCCAGTTCTCGGCTCTTCAATTCAAGAGAGATGTTGAGGTGCTGGAATGTGTCCAGAGAAGGGCAACAAGGCTGGTGAAGGGCCTGGAACACAAACCCTATGAGGAGAGGCTGAGGGAGCTGGGGTTGTTCATCCTGGAGAGGAGGAGGCTCAGAGGTGACCTCATTGCTGTCTACAACTACCTGAAGGGAGGTTGTAGCCAGGTGGCGGTTGGTTTCTTCTCCCAGACAACCAGCACAGAACAAGAGGACAGAGTCTCAAGTTGTGCCGCAGGAAGTATAGGCTGGATGTTAGGAGGAAGTTCTTCACAGAGAGAGTGATTGGCATTGGAATGGGCTGCCCAGGGAGGTGGTGGAGTCACCGTCCCTGGAGGTGTTCAGGAAAAGACTGGATGAGGCACTTAGTGCCATGGTCTAGTTGACTGGATAGGGCTGGGTGACAGGTTGGACTGGATGATCTTGGAAGTCTCTTCCAACCTGGTTGATTCTATTCTATTCTATTCTATTCTATTCTATTCTATTCTATTCTATTCTATTCTATTCTATTCTAATGCAGAGACATGTTTTTGTTTCTCCCTTGCTCTGTAACCTTGATCTAGATTACAGGAATTACTTGTGTAACAAAATTAATTTAAGCTAACCACATACAGTTAATTTTTAAAGAAATCTGTACTGCCTGGACAATCTTAAGTCCCCAGATTTGTAATAATTTTTATATCTGAGATTATCAAAACCCATAGGAGGAAACTAAAAGTAAAACAGACAGCATTTTTTTCAGCTAATAAGATAAAAATTAATTTCTACATTGCAGCTTCCTTCAAAGCTTCAGGACTTGAAGTACTTCTTTCTTCTGGGAAATAAGAAGATAATATCATAGACCAAAGATTATGTCTGTGAGGCTGAAAACATTTAAGCATTATTAACATTTCCCTGTAGGTTATGATGCAATTTTTAATCTCTAAATAGCAAAGGTTCCAAAGAGTACCAAGTGATGGAGGGCAGGGGGGGTGGGGAGAGGAGGTTTCTTCGTATAAGGTTTCAAGTACTTCTATATAACATAGCAGGAAAACAATTTTAGGAGGTTGTTTTTTTTTAACAAGATGTATGTTAGTTGGACTAGCACTTGGCACAAAGTCTGAAGATCCCCTCACTTTTTCATCACTAACGATTATGTTGGTTCATAAACCTTTGGTTTATACTCAGCAGGTAGTTCCAGTGCCACTAAAAATACAGTTTTGGAGTGTCTGTCTGTTTTTCTTCTAATGATGCTTTGATTATATAGAAATTTGATGTGAGTCAAATAATTTACTAGAAAGACAATGTACATACATACTCTAACAGACACATGCAGTTTTCTCCGCAGAAGTCAATTTAAAACTTCTCTGGAAGTATTTTTGCTGTGCTTAGCCTAAATGGGTAACTTCCAGAGATTAAAAAGTCTGCAAATCACACTGGGCAATATCATATATCTTACAGATGGTTGCACTAAACGGGAAAAAACACAAACAAACAAAACCCCCAGAAATCTCTATAGCCTTTTAGGTTCAAGACATAACCTGGAGAAAGGCAATTTAAATCCTGAAAGGCACATTCACTTGTCAAATTTAAGTCAAGCATCCCACAATGGATTACTAACAGCAACCAACCTATGATCTACAAAGCCAGCAGTTTTTAGTTTCTAACACAGAGCTCTTAAGCAACTACATTACTCCAAGACCCTTTCTGCAAATGGCTGTATAAGGAACTCAAAATCATGCAAGCAGGAAAATTCACTGGCGTTGTCAAATGGATAAGTGCAGATGGTTACTACTGAACACCTGTCTTTTTCTGTAGGTTTTAAAAACTAGCACAAACGCTTTCCATTTTTAATCAAGCATCATGAGATTTTCAAAAAACAAAACAGGTTATGACTGATCATGTACACACCCAGAAACACTGACAAAATGCAACAAAAAAACCTTTACTTGTTTTGAAGTCAAAGAACTTTCTAATAATTTACACTAGCTAACCCAGAAATAATGTCCATGGTTAACTTCTATTTTGAGCAAATAACTTTAAAATGGAATACAAACGCAAGCTACTTATAGAATGAAGACATATGCAAACATTGGTCATAAACTCGAAGTACTAACAGTTTTAGAGTTCTTCAACTAGGCATTATGGGGACAACCTTAATTCCTTATGATTAAAGAGATTCAAACAGAGTTTTAGAAATAGCATAGTTACTGGGGTTGTTTAGCCTGGAGAAGAGGAGGCTCAAGGGTGACCTCATTGCTCTCTACAACTACCTGAAGGGAGGTTGTAGCCAGGTGGCGGTTGGTCTCTTCTCCCAGACAACCAGCAACAGAACAAGGGGACAGAGTCTCAAGTTGTGCTGGGGGAAGTATAGGCTGGATGTTAGGAGGGAGTTCTTCACAGAGAGAGTGATTTGCCATTGGAATGGGCTGCCCGGGGAGGTGGAGGAGTTGCCACCCCTGGAGGTGCTCGAGAAAAGACTGGAAGAGGCACTTAGTGCCATGGTCTAGTTGACTGGATAGGTCTGGGTGACAGGTTGGACTGGATGATCTTGGAGGTCTCTTCCAACCTGGTTGATTCTATTCTATTCATCATCCCCTAATCCCAAATTTTTATGTGTAAATTTAGTGCTGTGAGGAATTTTTAAAAATTTCTTATGGACTTATTTTCTATTCACAAAGGTCATCTACATATGATAGTTCAGTGTGTAGGTGGAGGACCTCTGTATTCATATTAGGATTGGTTTTAAATGCAGGTGCTGGTCAAATTATTACTTTTGCATAATCAATAATGAGCAAAATATTACATAATATCAAATGCTTAACAACAGAGGTATAAGGCTATCACCATAAAATCCAAAGATATAAGAAAATATCTAGTATTTCTCACATTTTAAACTGCTTCTATGAGTCTTTTCACTCATACTCAGTTCTGAAGAAATTCTTTCTTCTGCCTTTATGGAAGGCAGAATGAACCCAAAATTTAATTTGAAGACAACAATAGAGAACTATTGGAATGCAACAGATGCTTTTTATTTATTTGTCTTTGGGTTGGGTATTTTTTGTTTTTTAAAGAAGAACACAGCTGCTGAACGTCAATAAGCCCATGAGAACACTTCAAGATGAGAAATCCAGCTGCCAAGGAATAGTTCACAGAATAATAGGAAAAAATGCAACATAGTATCAGTAAGAATTGCTTATCTTAGACACTTTGAAGAAATCCTAGTACAACTCACGCTAAAATCACAAGTTTTCTTCTGAGCAAAGGCAGAATTGACACTGTTAATTTATTAATTTTTAGGTAGCTATTTATCTGTTAATTCATATTCTAACCAATTCAAATAAAGATTAATGATTAAAGTTGTTTGAATGGTTGCAAATTTACCTTAACTGTCAATTTTGCACATGCTTAACTGTTTCTTACTCTTAAGCAGCGTGCTTATTTCAGAACAAAACAACTTCTCACTGTTCACATTCTGAAGTCCTCCAGAGCACCTTTTCAAACTTTTCACATTTGCCCCCCCCTACATGAGGGGGCTGTACGGTCCTGCTAGACAGATAAAAAAATAGACTGGACTGGAGAAATACAGTATACTTTTTTCCTCTCAAAGTGGTGAAGCAGCACAGCCCATAGCCCAGAGATAGACAGCCCTGTCCTCTAAGGGTTTCAACACCTAACTGGAAAAGCCCTAGGCAACCTGCTTAAGCCTCACAGCTGATCCTGACCTGAGGAGGAAGAGATGTCCTGAAACACTTTGGAAATAATCAAATGGTCAAATAATCCTGTTATCCTTCAAATAGGTAACAACCCAACTCAACATGAAACTTCTGAACAGACAATCACAGGAACTTGTCTTTCCCATGTCCTCTCAAGACCAGGAAGGTTTTTTAACCATCAAACACCAGGCTCTCTCATGATACCCTGCTAGTTGCTTGTTCTACTTCCAGCAGGGAGACCAGTTTCCAAATCTCACTGCCCTATACAATGTAAATCAACATTCAAGTGCACTAGTATGAAGAGTTTTCTTTTATTTATTTAAACAGTGTATAAAAATATTCCCGTGACACAAAAATTATGTCAGGTGTTTTTTTTTAAGCCAATCAACTGCAGAGCAGGCCATTACATCAATTCTCATGTTTTTGGGAAAACAAAGAACAGCAGTAAAACATTCTGAGAAACACATTTTCATGTACAGATCATAAACATCTTAAAGTTCATGCCATTTTGTAAAGCACATCTGCTTTCCTCAATAGCATTCTCACAGGTTTCTACTACAAATTCAATCAATATAAACTTTTCCTAGTATTCTTCCCTACATCACTATTTAATCATTTTAGCTTACTGCAGCACAATTATGCTATCAATATATCTGTACCATGGATGTTCTTTCCTCCATATGTATTACCAAACAGCTCTCCAGGCATATTATATGTTTACCCCTTTCTAGTGCCTGTTGTCTTTCATTTTCAAATAGATTTATTTAGGAACCACCCTAACTCAAACTGTTTCCCATAAACGTCCCATTTGTTTGAACCAGCAAGAATTTACTCAAGTGCAGAATGCACCCTGAAGACATTAGCTGCCTCCATCCCATAAAGCAATCACCAAGTGGTTATGTGGACAACCTCAGTCAAATACACATAACTTGTATGTAGTGCAAAAATACCCAGGACACAAATGAAAATACTTTCCAATCCATCACAGACTTCAGCGTTTTAGAAGTATCTTCTGAGATGGCATGTAAATCATAACTAACTCAGCTTGTATGCTGTCCAAAATTGTATTTTGGTTGCAAAAGAAATACCTGAAGCAGATCCGTATCCAGACAGTAACATCATGTGCACTCTCTCCAAAAAAAAGCTAGCTAAACTGTATTTCACAAGTCTAGAGTATCAAAGCCACAATTTGTTCAAAATGGAAAAGGTTTCTCTGTAAAGAAAAACTGTGACTAAAAAAAATTCTTGAAAAGAGTATGTATAGATAAGGGATATGGTGTTGAAAAGCCTTCCAAAAACCCAAGTAAGTGCACTTCAAGACCCTCACCAAAATCTTTTCTTAAGCAAAAAGATAAAGATGTAAACCCTTCACAGGAATTAAAAACAACAAACAAAAGCACCCAAATAGGATAAATTTTTAAAATTTTTAAAACTTTTAAAACCCCAGACCCACAGACTGTTTTTACAAAAGTTACCAAATGAGTCCCACTGCTCTGTCTTAGGGCCTGTGTAGTCCAATACATTCATAACTAAGCTGTAACAATGGCAAAAGTGACAAAGTTCACTGATGACAAAATGCAGTTTGCATTATAAAAGTTAAGGTCCAGTGGTGAAGAATTTCAGAAGTAATGAAAAGAGTAACAGAATAAATGGCAGATTAATTTTAATGTAAATAAATTTAAGCAATTCAAACTTTTTTTTNTCTCTCAAAAAAAAAAAAAAAAAAAAAAATTCCAAAAGTAGTACTATAGGATGACTACTGCTTCAGAATGTGATCCTGGAGAAAAAAGTACCAAAGACCATAGTTTAGTATTCAGAGATTTTTTTTTTTCCTGTTAGATAAAGGATTATCATTCTATTACTGCATAAACATGTCATGTGCATGCCATGCTAAATCTCTGCTTTTGATGTTCAGCCATTCTTATGAGATCTGCCTAAAGATCCTACTCCGATCCAGTGACTACTTGTTTCACTCAAACTTTAAGCAAAACACATTGTTGAATAGCTTATTTTAACAGTGAAAGAGGCCTACAGAAGGACAAAGAACACTGCCAGCATACAGAGAAATGCTGAAATGGGTTCCTCCAAGCTGCAGTCAAAACACTTCCAGAAAGATACAACTGGGTTTTATTGAACTGGCAATCACACGAAGGGTGTGGAAAAAAAAAATATCAACCGCCACTGATTTCTTGTAATAAAAGAAAATAAGTAAAGCAGGACCTGAGACAGAGAGCTTAAATTGCTTGGTACTTTCACACAATTTATTCTTAGGGTTTAAAATGCTCTGCCGTATCTTTTTGCCTGCTTGGAACACATTCTAGTTTAAGTTAAGACTGGGCAAGTTTACAAAGTAGAAATCTTCTGAGCGGTATAAAGCACAAAACCACCATTTCTGGTTCAGTCTTTGAGCTTCAAGCCATTTTGAAGTTCAGCTTTAGCACTTCATTGCCAAATTTATATATAATCAGCATAATACGCTACAGGGAGCTGCAAGGTGATCTATCCATTGGTGGAGTTTTCTTCCTAAAATATAGAAAGATACATGACACTGAAAATTCCTCTAAAAACCACAGAATCCTCAGTTAATGCAATTGCTTCTCCGCAACATGCAGAACTGCTTAAATTCATTGCCATGTGGTTAAGTTTCTTTGGTACTACAAAAAAATCAAGTCTTATCTGTATATTTTAGCCTAGCACAGTTCTCTTTGGATACAAAACCTTCCAGATTGCTAGGACGTGGAGTATCAGTAACAGCAAACACAAACAGCAAAAGTGCTCTCTCAGGATGAACACAGGTGAGAGCGATTCATTTTTAAAGACTGCAACTAACCACATAATGATTCAGTGTTCAGACTTAGTTTAATGTGACAGGAAGATTCAGAATAACGTTGACAACCTTGTCAATGCAACACTGGTGATCTCTAATTATTCAGATTTAACAGAAAAAAAATAATTTTCTTGTGGAAGAAAACAGAGTTCCACAAATTAATAAATATGCAAATTGCAAATTTGCACTATGTGCTCACTACTAGCAATTAAATTTAAATTCTACCAGAAAGATAAGAAACAATCTTTCTGGAGTGAAAGGTGTTTCGGCAAAGTCACCCAACATTTAACCATGTGGCTTCAGCTTTCACAACACTGTATTCTACAAAATATAGAAAAGAAAAATGCCACCAGAAATGGTAAAACACTGTGATTTTTCAGGTATATACCAGTTGTGCTTTGTTGGGTAAAATAATTTAATGAATAAAGCCTGATAGACTTCCGAGGTGTAGAGATTTAACCTTCAGAATGCTTTCATTGTGCTTCTAAAAAGCAGAGAGGTCACGGGCATTGTAATAGCTGAGGCATTTTCTAGCAACCCAGAACATGACAGTACTGTGTGATTAACTCTCAAAGTGGTACATAACTGTGTTTTCTCTTTAGCTGTCTCATCTAGGAGTTTATCCCATAAGAGCACTTTACTGACACAGTACAGTACTCTATTTGCTAAAAAAGTTCTTTGCATGGCACTAACCAACAATAGGTTACATAGGAATTGTGTGGTAGGTGAATGTCATGTTGTTCTATACTTCTAGTGTTCATAAATCAGATGGAGCAGGACTGTGTTACCACTAACATACTAATGTCATCATTTACTTCATTTTCTGAGGCTCACTGGAAACAGAGCAGTCAAGAGAAACTGATTTAATTCAATTTGAATTTATTTAAACATACTGTTGTTCTTATTAGCTTTGAGCAAGTAACTCAATCTATTAAAAAGTCATTTTGTCCAGCATTATATTTTAGTTCTTCAACTCAGTGAAACCAATGCATTCAACAGGTGAAGTTGATCACAGACCAGTCAAAAAACAGAAGCTTGCTAGTCCCCAGCTGGAGCAGTAAAGAAAGCACTGTGGAACCTAACAGACTAAGTTATACTCCTCCACTGTTTTACCAACTGGATGTGATAAATTAGTAATAATAAAAATTCAAACATCTTTCAGCCAACAAAGTGGCTAATCAAAATTGTATACATGCATTTACTTCTTCAGCAGCAGCCCAAAGGGCAACCCTTCACTTTCAAATGCCACAGACACTTCCCCACTCATATCAGAGAGATGCCTAAAGCTGTGATCCAATCACTCATACTGCAGTCTGAATGAGCTTCTTCAATAACGTTTAGGCAGAGACAGTTCTAGCAATATGACAGCCACATGACAACCACACAGATGTGTATGAACTGCAATAAGAAAGCAGAAAACAGACAAAACAGTCAAGAATTGTGAATCACACCCTAATCTGATTTAAGTGTACCTGTGTTACTGCTCAGCAATGTACAGATGATTAAGTCTTGAGCTGCCCATCTTTCTTGTACAACATGCATTACAGGAATATAAAATCCCTTATGGGAGAAAAAAAATAACCACCGAGGAAGTAAGCCCTGAAGTAGTTCAGAAGCCAAATTTTCAAAGTGATAAAACAGCATACATTAAGCATTCAAATCTTAACCCTTTATCCAACTTCAACAAAGATTCCATGCAGTAATAAAACATCAGGTTAGCACCCTTGTCAATTATGGGGTTAGTTTCCATTTGAGCTTTAGAATCTTCAAGGTTAGATAAAAGAAATCAAAGTTCTTTAAGTTTAATTTCTCTGCCTGTACCCTCCATACCATATCCTCTGTTCCCATTTAAATCACATGGCCTTATCCTTTATTTTTTTCACATTATCCCTGCTGATACAACTAAAGGCTTAGAGGCCCTGCCACAATTAGTTTCCCACTCTTACTCTAAATTGGGTTAGTGCATCTTTTATATACATATAGTCCTAAATGGGAGCTGCTGTAGATAAACCTAGAATGGCAAACACACCAAATAGCAGACCTAAGCTGCATTTTGTGAATGAGTCTAGCTTATGTCTTTGAAAATGTAACTATTTCTAAAACAGAACTTAAAGGCTCAAAAATAGAACTGCTTGTTTACATGAAGTGTGAAGCAGTCACGTTGGAATTAATTAACATAATTTACCTAATGAATTCTATAGAAAAATTATTTTTTTTTTACATCTTCTCTGGGTTAGTTGCATACTAAAAGTACCTTAACACCTTCATCAGAGGGACAAAGAACTTACTGACAGTGAACAGATTGTTCCAAGATTATTTTTTTATATGTCTGAGTTCTACCCATGATATCATATTAACGCTGGCAGGATTAATACTAAGCTAAAGATGTAACAGTTGCATTCACTTCACATTAACATAAAACAGTAAACTATCCCCTCTCCAATAGCAGAAACGCTTTTCTGTGGGAAGGTAGGCGACACATGTAGCAAATGTTGGCTCTCTGATGCTATCTTAAAACTTCTAGCACAGACAATGCTCTCTGCATCTTATTTTCTGAGTAAACTAATATTAAATGCAGTACAGGATCATCTAAACACGAATATAGTCTAAAGAACTATAAGGTTGCAAATAAAATTTATTTGACTTCAACTCAACCAACAAGATTTATCATGGCAAGATTTTGCCTAGCTTTGTACCTGTACCCCTTTGAGGCCTGTTAATTACCGGATCATCTGGTTTTACTTTGTGTATTTCCCTGGGTTCCTCTACTATCATCTTAGGGTCTGGGCTGATTGTTAACAAAACAGGATGTCCCCTATCACCGTAGCCAGGCACATCATGTCTGAAACAAGCCACCTGTCCTCGCTTAATGCACAAAGCTCATGTCACCTCATATTTGTTTCTAAGGCACCTTTTAAGCATGCACGTACAAATAAGAGGATTGAGCCGCTCAAAGAATGTTTCTGCTGAGAAGCAATTATTCACAGAATCACAGAACATTAGAAGTCTGAAAGGATCTCGAAATCTAGTCAAAGCCCACTCCCGGAGCAGGATCACCTATACCTGATCACACAGGCACGCATTCAGGCGGGTTTTGACTACCTCCAGAGAGGGAGACTCCAGAACACCCCTGGGCAGCCTGTTTCAGTGTTTCGTCACCCTCACTCACAGTGAAAAAAAAAATTTGGTTCATGTCCCATTGTCACATTTACAACTTTCGAGACATTTCCATGAGCAAAAAGGCCACTCCCTTCCAGATACTTTAGTCTGCACAAGGACATCTTTAATAGTTAACGTACTGGGAAGAGACGAAACCGAAAGAGGTGTAATTAACTGCATGGTAGCACTACGAATTTGGTTTACAAGTGAGCACTTCCCAGAACTCCACAGAAGAACTTAGATTTACGTCCTGGGACCTCGGATTTATTTATTTTTAAAAGAAAGTTTATTCACAACCATCCGCTTACAGGCGTCGCCTCTGCTCAGGATAAAGTGGTAACGAACGCCCCTGGGTTGGCAAGACGAGGCGGCGTGGCCGGCGGGACACTCTGGCCGAGTCAGCTAGAGATGCAGCCGACTACGGCCGGCGGGAGCCCCGCACCCTGTCGCCTCCCCACTTCCAGAAAGCTTCTATGACCGCGAGGGCACCCAGAGGACGCTCCACAGGGCAGCTTTCCGCCCACGGGCAATAAGGCGATTCAAGCGCTTGCAGGCACCCTAGCCCCGGCCCGTATCGCTGCAGCACCCGCACCGTCGGCGCCGCCTTTGCATCCCGACTTAACTCAATCCCGCCCTGCACTCACTGCGCCGCCGCCGCCCGCCTTCAGGCCGACCCTCTTCACCAGCATGATGCAGCCGCCCTCCCTCGGCGGCAGCGGCGGTGCTGCCACCGCCTCCTCCTCCTCTCCTTCCCGGGCCGGGGCTGGCGGCGGCTCCGCCTCGGGATTCATCTCACTTCCACCATCCCTCCAGAGAGGTAGGGCGCAACAGCACAGCTACCAAGGGGGCCCCAGGCAGTCGCTCCCGCCCGCAGCGGCCGCCTCCGCCGCGCCGCCTGGGCGGGGCACTGCCCTGGGCCCATGTGACCGCCGGATCCGCCCCATCCCCAGCGGAACTGCTCCGAGCTAGGCGGAAGGCTCACCCTCGATCCTCCAGTAAGTCAGGGTGATGGTGCGCGGTGGCAGTGGCCCCGGCCTGTCTGTGCTCGCGGGGGACGCCCAGCTCTGGCTCCCGCTTTCTCTCCAAAACAGCAAATATCTCCCAGACCAGCGTCCTGTTTACCTTCGTTAAGCCATGCTGGGGCCTTTGACTCACTGCCCCCGAACAGGTGTGCTTCCAAGATCGATTTCTTCACACTTTACTACGAGGCCAGTCAGGTACTGTAAGAGCTATCAGCAGTTATCATGAGTAGAGCTGCTTACTTCTTAGTTCACTGAATGTCTGGAAATTAAATCATCCGAGGTAATGCAGTGACCTGTGGAATGAACCTCACAACTTGCAGAGAGTTATGAAGCAAGTGTGTATGAGAAACGAACTCACTCTAAAATTTAACAGGTTTACTACAAAATAAAGACAAACAGCACTGGGTGCATAGCAAATAACGAAATTGCTAGAGGCACACCCTAACAAAAGTTAGTACTGCTTATATAAGGACTAGATAATGTATTAGCTTTATACATATTCATGCATATTCTTTTACATGTTCTAAGCACTACCCCTAACCCTCTTAACCTCCACCCTTGAGTCCCTTTGATAAAAGTGGCAGCTAGTCTTCTTTACAAAATGAATTTGCCCTCTTGTCTTTCCTTTAAACATAAATTAGATGGGCCTCCTGGATCCTCCTGGCTTCACTGCATCACATTATCTTCAGTCAAGACACCTCTGGCACCTCCCAATACCATCAGTTACCTTGTTATTTTTCTGACTTAAGTTTTATGAATACTTTGTTGTGCGAAAGGCAGATCTCCATATAGCACAATTCTCCCTTTTCTTACTCTATTTGGCTTGAGCCTTAGATACTGTTTAATAGTTTGGCTATTCTCTCATTTTTTTCTAAAATAATTCTGCCCTCATCATCTCCTCTTTCCACCTTACATAGTTTGATTTTTGCTTCAGAATCTGGATCTTTAACAATCTCAAATTCCCCTCTTTCCACGTTTTTCTTGAATAGTCCTATTAACAATGACAATAAACAGGGAATTATTAACAATATTAAAATAATTCCCCCAATGCCTATTAATAACTTTCTTAACCCCCCCAAGGCTCCACCAATTTGCTGACCACCATTTCTCAAAATCCCCTGTCAACCCATTCCAAGTTTGGACTGGGACATGGGCCACTTTTTTCATTTCAGTGACTATCTGCTCTATCGCTTTTCCTTCATCATCAATATGCAAGCAGCAATTTGATAAGTTAAATTTTCCACACACCTCTCCTTCTCGGGGTCAATCCAGGGCCAATCAATTCTGATAGACTGCAGTTCTGATCTTGCTGTTTTGTTTGGCCAGGAGAGTCAAAGCATCACTTCTTTTGTCGGTAATTATTTCAATAACCACTTGATGCTATTCAGCATATATATAGGAGTATGGTAACCCCAGGACCCATCCTCAGCCCAAGTGACAGGGCCATAATATTGGATTATCATCTCTGGGGGCCATTCATCATCATTCGAATCCCCAGTTTGGAGATCTCTTTTTCATCTCTCTAGTTCAGAATAGACAGGGATGTCCAAGTCTTTACCCTTTCTCAAAGGTAAGAGGAAAAAGCTAGGGCACATACTTCCTAAAGCACAGGTTCCAGTCCAGTTAGAGGGTAATTCTGAATAAGCAAAATTTCTGCTTATCCAATACAATCCCTCAGATGCTGGCCAATTGTCAGCATGTCTCCTGAATAGGGTCCATTCTTTTCCAGCCTGGCTCAGAGTACCTGGTTTGGAAAAGGAGCCCCATGTCCAGTTATCTTGGGTTTCATTCCAAATCCACATCCAGGTGCACATCAAACTTACTATCTCCACTCCCCTCCTGGAGGTCTCTTCCAACCTGATTGATTCTATTCTATTCTGTTCTATTCTGTTCTATTCTGATCTTAATTTCCTGTGCCAGCAAGATTCTCCAACAATACTGGTTTGTAATGCTCATTGTTTTGCCCTCTTTATCCTACTGTAATTCCATATATCAGGCCTGCTAATATTAGTTTCTCTAGATTCCCAGGGCCATTGTTCTCTGTTAGTACTCCCCCAGACAAAACAATTAGTTTTAGTCAAAGCTTTAGCTATATTTTCTGCTAGGTTAGTAAGCAATTTTTTGGCTACTATAGGTATCTCAAATTTAGCCCGTTTCTATTTCCTACTAAAAGGAATTCAAGAGTATGTGATGTTCTTTTGTCACCTCGCCTTCCTCCCAGATTAGGACATGCACCACAGTTACTGGGTCTCATCCTCTCCCTTCAATTGTAATCCAAATCTTCAACTAAGCTTCTCAAGATTCTGTTTGTGTTTGTCATTCCATTTGTCTGGTTCCAGGATAGTTAGGTTCATAGGATTACTGTGCTAGTTTGAGCCTAGCTAGCATGTTTTGGTGAGAAGAACTAGATGATAGGCTGTAAAATGAAAACAATGGTGAGGTCTACTTCCCTCACAGTCTTGCTGGGATGTGTAAAGAAGAAAGGCAAAACAAAGATTAGGGCACTTGCTTCTTCTCTTCGCTGGGGAGCTTTGCCTGCTGGGGAGAAGCTGAAGCTGCTGGCTGGACTCCATCTTGCTTTCTAACCTCACCCTCCTCTGCTTGGCTGCTTCACCTTGCTTTTAACCCTTTTGGCCGAACCTCCATTCTTCCTTGGGGTAAGGTTGAGAGGGGTAGGGGGAAGGTGAGGGGTGGTTGAGAGCCCCTCCTGGGGACTCAGGTTTCTGGGAGGGGAATTGTGTTTGTATTACCTTTTTTTCCCTTGTATATTTCTGTCTATATCTGTATATACTGTAAATATCTCCTTGTAAATTGTGCCAGCTGTAAATATAAGCTTCATTCAAATTTCCAGAGCCGACTGAGTCTAGTCTGGGTGATTTCTAACAGTGTGGGGGGCGGGGGACACCCAAACCATCACAATTACGTTGAGTCCTAGTACAGTTAGGAGGAGCAATTTCACAACTCAGCATAGCCAACCGAGAAGGTTGAGTTTTCTGTGTTCTCCACTTTATACAACCCCATCCTGGCCTTCTTCCCCCACATGTCCCCCACATGCATAAACTTGTTGGATGGCATAGGACACCACCCAGCAGCCCGAGGTGGGTTTGCATTGAGTGCGGTAATATCTCACCCAGGCCATGGACCAACATCCACCATATAGTGTCAAAGCTTACACTAGCAGGCCTATCCAGTGTCATAAGTTCCTTTTCTGTGGTGAGTTTCCCATCCTGGTCCCAAAATGTAAATTCTAAAAATCCTCTCCTTACTTTATTCTTTGGGTTGTAACAAGTCACTTTGTTTCCTTCTGTCGAGGTAGGCCTGATGGGCCCAAAATAGGCATATACATGCCCTGGCTTGCCCAGGCATGTTTTTCTGCTCCACAGGAGAAGCAGCCACAGGAAAGAAGACAAAAGAACCTCGAGCCACTAGGTCTAAGGACTCTGGCCTGCCCAGACTTGTCTTGGTCCTGTGGTAAACAAGGTACACACGCTTAGCTTGTGCTTGCCTTGTGCAAGGCCTATGCTTTTCCCAAATTTGGGTAGAGCAAGCCTGGCTTTACCTAATATGGTGAAGCCTGGCAAAGTGCCATTCTGATTATCTAATCTATGTCCAATGTCCCATTAGTCTTGAGCTGGATATTGATAAAAGGGATAAGCAGATAGCACGGGGCTGCTTCTGCCTCATTTTTGCGTCCTGAATTTGCCTAGAGAGCTTACCAGGAAGAGGCTCTAAATACCTGCACACGATCTGCCTGCATAGCCAGCATGACATCATGCTGAGACTGCACATCACAAGACATCCTGCCTGCACATGAAAGTCTCCTGCTAAGACTAGAAGTCCTGGAGATATACAGAATGTCCAGAGGAGCCAGGAGACAAGGTCAGAGATTGTCTGCCTCCTTTCCCCAGAAGTCTTGGAAGAATCAAGTCTCAGCAGTCAACAAGATAGAGTTCCCTGAAAGTGTTTGGGTACTGTCTGAGACTGTGGCTACCCCTGTGAGTCAGGTAATAATAATTTTATGAGTAAATATTTAAAATCCTCTTCCAGTATAATATTTGCATTTGCCACTTTAAGAAATAAGTGATCTAATTTTGCCTGCTGCCTGCATGTATAAATTTCCAAACTGCGCATTTTTGAGCCTGTGAATAAGTTTTCTGGTGAATTTTAATGTTAGTAAACAGTTTTCATAGTTATTAACAATCATTGCCTGGATATCAAAATTAATACAGATGATTAATTTTGCATAATCCTTCACACTTTCCCAACACACACCATAAATTGTAGAGTTGTTCTTGCAGGTTTCTTGGGTTCGATTAGTACATTTGTAATGTGTGTAGTAAATAAGAGTCTAAATTACCAAATTATCCATCCGTGTGGTTTTTAGGCCTTCATTACACTTGTTTTGCTGTTCACCATCAGAGAAGGGATTAGTAAGATCCCAAGGAATAGAAGTCCAGTTTGACATGTACCTCCACTCACATAGCCTATGAAGTTGCAGCTCACAGCCATAGTTATTGATCTTCATGGCAGCTACAGAGGTCTACTCGGCCTTGCCTCTGGTTCCTCACCACTCAGGCCTCTCTTATAGCCTTAGGGTGCACCACCGCCTTCAGGTCAACACTGGAACCTGCCTCAAGGTAAATTTTAGTCCTTCAGTGTGAGGTGGGGCCATCTACTCTTCTGGGGGGGTCCACTAGTCCCTTGATCCTAGTAGCGTCCACCCTTGTTCAGCTGTCTGGACTGCAGCCTCTCTGATGAGGAGAACCTGAAAGGGACCTTCCTATTGAGGAGTGAGTGAACTTTTCAGATTGCTAGAATAATAAATGTTAATTTAAAATGCCATTTGCTATTTGCTGTTTATCCATTTTGTCTGTGTGTAACAAGCTATATATAGTACACTGTGAAATTTATTTCCCACAGTACACAGCAATTTAAGTAGTGTTCAACAAAATAGCACACGTTGAATTAAAAGCATTTGTCTATATGACCTTTTCTTGAAGTTGTTTTTTGTTTAAAGTAGACATCAGTGTATTAAGATGAACATTGGGTACTGTGAACTAAGTACATCAGCTTTTGTACTTAAACAGGTCTCTGGCTACTACATCAAGATTGCAGTATTTCACATACTTAAATGCTAAAATATTTACAACACATGTCATTTAAGTGTTTTATCCAGTTGGTATGCAAATCAATACACAGTCTTCCATCCCCTTCCATGGATGCAGATTCAGGTTCAGTAGAGAGTTACTAGTAATTTTATGTCATTATGCCCTTGTCCTGTACAAAATCTGAGTCTTGTTCACATGCTGATAGGTATATAATATTTATTAAGCACTGGTTAACTATGGTATTTAGAATGTTCTTAAGCAATATTTTTAAGGGATGAATAATAATGAAGATACAAAGTTTATCACAGGATGCTATTCAGCATTGTAGCAGTTTAAGAGCTAATGCTCTATTTTGATCCTAAATTAAAAACAAGAGAGGAACTTTCTGGACATCCTTTTGAATATAGAATAAATGAGCAGGGCATTGGTTGTAAAAATAATAATAATGATGTAGTCTGTCATTCATTGGTTTGCTATCAGGGATAGAACAACAGTGTATAAACAATTTCACTCTGTTCCCTTTGCCTCTGATTTCCACCTCCACTGCTCCCCTGTGCATTGCTTAATACTAAGCTTGAAAGAACTGATAACCTGTGAGCCTTGCTGGTTTTCTATCTGTGGGGAGAGAAGAAGGTGGCATTGTCCCCTTCTGGGCTTCCTTTGTCCAGGGGTCAGGAGTGGGGAAGGGAAGATTGGATTTCTGTATTATTTCTAAATTATATGTGGTTGTAAGTACATATATTTTGTACATGTGCTTGTAAATTTACCTTGCTGTAAAATACAGCTTTATCTTACTTCCAATCCCTCTGAGCTGATCTGGTAAATTTTTTCTGAGGGGTGATTTTTAAAACTCGCCACAAGCATCATCAAAACAATGGAGTTGTAAAATAATATAAGCAACATCAGTGAATGCTAAATAATCATCTGAAAGTGTTAATGAATGACAATAGATCACTTAGGGGATCAGGGTTGCTATTAGTCATTTGGTTTGTAGATCTCCTAATATGCTATTTTTATTTAGGAAAGATATTAGAAATGTTATTAGTTGTTTTCTGAGTGCTCAGAAATGAAAAAGGAGAGCATGAATTTAAAAAATATTACAAGAAAAAACTAGAAAATAGTCTGGCAACATATCACGAGTCTGTGAAGTCTCCAGCCAAATTAACCAGCCAAATTAACAACAAGCAGTTGAATTGGCTACTCATGGGTACTCATGGCTTGGATGAGCACACTGTCTCCTGAATAAAGCATTGACTGGACAGGAAGACCAGAGAGTGGTGGTCAGTGGAGTTAAATCCCGTTGGCAACCAGTCACTAGTGGTGTTCTTCAGGGGTCTGTGTTGGGACCACTTCTTTTTAACGTCTTTATTGATGACCTTGATTCAGGCATAAAGAGTGTCATCAGTAAGTTTGCAGATGACACCAAGTTAGGTGGCAGTGTTGATTTGAATGAGAGTAGAGAGGCTCTTCAGAGAGATTTGGATAGGCTAGAACAATGGGCCAACATTAATAGTATGAGTTTCAACAAGGCCAAATGCCAAGTCCTGCACTTGGGTCACAACAACCCCAAGCAATGCTATAGGCTTGGGGCTGTGTGGCTGGAGAGCTGCCTGGCAGAAAAGGATCTGAGGGTTGTATTAGGCAACTGAATATGAGCCAGCAGTGTGACCAGGTGGCCGAGAAGGCCAATGGCATCCTGACTTGTATTAAAAATGCTGTGACCAGCAAGAGTAGGGAGGTGATTGTCCTCTTGTTCTCAGGCTTGGTGAGGCCACACCTCGAGTATTGTGTTCAGTTTTGGGCACCGCAATGCAGGAGAGATGTGGAGGTGCTGGAGTGGGTCCAGAGAAGGGCAACGGAGCTGGTGAAGGGCTTAGAGCAGAGGTCCTCAAACTTTTTAAACAGTAGGTCGGACTGTAGTTTGTCAGGGGCCAGACTATAGTTTGGTTCCAGCCCAGTAGTGTCGGGGACTGGACTATAGTTTGGTTCTAGCCCAGTCCTGGTGGGTGCTTGGGGGCTGCGGAGGCCGGCGAGCAGATTAAGTGGCAGGAAGTGGCTGCTTGTTTTCCCCCCAACCCCTGGCGGAGGAGGGCGGAGGGGTTCTGTAAATACTGGCAGGACAGATTGAGGACTCTGGGGGGCCGTATCCAGCCCACGGGCCATA
>WAAF01005207.1:68465-93029 GCA_013400475.1 Tricholaema leucomelas | reverse complement strand
TTGTGTTCCAGGCCCTTCATCAGCTTTGTTGCCCTTCTCTGAACATGTTCCAGCACCTCAACATCTCTCTTGAATTGAGGAGCCCAGAACTGGACACAGTACTCAAGGTTTTGAAAGAGTCTGCAGGACTGCAAGCTAATTAACAAAATCTCACACCTCCTGAGATTTCCTTCAATTTGAAAATCAGTAATTGCCGAGTTTAACAAATCTGAAACACAATTTGCAAACAACCTTATGGCCATCTTAAACTGTGCAAGTTATGTGTGTGTACAAAGAAACACAAAACCTCATGGGTCACCATTTCTGATGTAGTGAGTAAGATGTGAGAGTGCCTTTGTCTACCTTGCCACACAAGAAAAAAAAAAGTAAGCAACTTAAGTATGGAAGAATGTAATCCTTCTTTAAATATTATTCCTGGGAATACTTTTATCACCAAATATTCAGCTTCAAATTGAATTATATATTTTCATCACAGGTCTGCATTCCTGGGGCTTGATTCTAAAATGAAATTATTTATACTGACCAAAAAAAAAAAAAAAAAAAAGTTTAATTTTATAGCATGGCAGAGAAAGATTTAGGATTGTGTTTCTTACTTTTCTTCCCAGAACCCCCCTGAGCCAACCTTTTGCAGCCTATATATAGAGTGTTATGCTGTGTGGTGCGAGCACACACATTGCATATTAAATACAGAGAATTAATTTCCTTTTTACAGATAAGCAATGCCTTGCATAGTGTGGATCTTATTACTATAATGAGTCTCAGTCTGAAACTTGGGGGGAACCTCATCTGAATTTTGGAGGAAAATGTCAGCTGGTAAGTAGTAGACGTGCTTGCGTATCCGTGTTGTGCTTACATATCAGTGTCATATCTTCAAAGCAGAATCTCTTTGCTGTCAGCCTGTGCTCCTCTGCAACTGTTGTACTGTGTGAGAGTTGGGGGAGATTACCTTTATCAGTCCCTTCCAAGCTAACGCATTCTATGTTTAGGACGATTGCTTTACCCTGCACAGATCATCACTTTGGAAGTCAGTGTGAAGTCTAAGTTTGAATGCATCAGACAAATATTGTTCCAAAGGGTTCAAAAAAGCAAACATAATATTACCACTGAGAGATAATTTTGTTTGAGTTCCTGCTCTTACAGCTGAGACCTCTGCACACGTCATGCTGTTTCCCCACAGATTACCATGTTTGGGTTCCTTCTCCCTGAAAGGACCTGTCTCATCTGCTTCACCACAGACAGGCAGAGCTTTATCTGAAAACTGTCACTGTGTACCACAATGGGAGTGTCAATGAGTAAAGACAGTAATTATTTCCTTATATGTATTTCAGTATTTTTAATCTCATCCCAAGCATATCCTATGGCCAAAAAGACACCTCAGCTCGCACAAAGCCAATGTATGCATTGGATGGCAAGGAGGTTACTCAGTGCCATCAAAAAAAATTCCCAGGTACTAATTCTGCTCCATTTCTGTCTGAATAGAGTGAGAGTAATGCCTTACAAATGGTCAGCTGTACACAGCTCCACAGGAAGCTCTGTGTAGTTCCGGGTTGGACTAGAACTGTTGTGATTTCCTGGGCCAAGTGTCCTAAGCATTTGTATGGCTTTCAGCTGGCCAGAGGACCAGATGTTTGGTCTGACCTCGCTTAATCTACAAAGGATAAGAGAGAGACGAACTTTGGGATTGATTTCTTAACAAAAAATCTGGTTTGTTCTCACAAGAACTACTCTGCAAATCTAGTGTAAGTGGGGGAAATGTAAGGATTTCCTGCTGAATCATGTTGAAATGCTGGGACAGCAACTGTGGAGTGAGAGTACAAGCTGCCTTTATTGCCATCACAAGAACACAGACAACCTGCAAGCAGATCAATGGATTATAATGAACAGCAAGTGAAAATGTGTGAGAATTCAAATGAAAGAATTAAAACCTTGTCTTTAGTGGCACACCATGTGCAAAAATACACCCAGATCACTTCGAGGATTAGAGTAAAAATGTCACCTACAGGCATTCAGGACCTATTTCTGTGCTAAAATCCACTGATTCTCTTGGGAAAACCATAGGTGTAATTTTTACTTATTAAATGTGTCCACCTATTGTTGGAGGGACACAGGAAGTGGAAAAGGGAGACAAGACCTTGTCTATATACAGCATTTTCTAAGACGTCAATTCTCTTCCCTAAGGAGTGGCCAGAGCGTTGCAAGCTCTCACTTTACATTCTCCAAGAGCTCCCTGCATCTCCACAATTCCAATATCTCATCCTATCAATTTTGCCCAGTTAAAAAAAAAAAAAAGCAATGAAAGGAAAGAAGTTGGTTATGGTTGTAGAATACAGCCCTTTGTATCTAAAATGGAAGAGATGAGACAAGATGGAACAAATTGCTCTTAAGACATTTTGCACTTTCTTGTGCTTTTTCCATTATAGTTTTTATAGCTGAGATTTCTGAGAGGATTCATAATGAGTCACTTTTTGAGGCAGCTCCGTACCATCTGCACTAAAGAGTTTCCTATCACACTAGACATTACGTATCTCCTTATGGCAGCCTGGACACTGCAGGGAAATTGCCAAGCCAGGTCACATGCCAGTGGGCTATCATTCATCCAAAAAAAAAAGGCGGATAGAATCTGCTTACAATTAGGTTCAATCCTTGGTTCTGGATAACATGTCCCTGTGGCTACAAATTCTTTCCTGCCAGCCCCCCACAGGGCTCAGAAGGAGTCCTAGGAAGGTCTGTGCCTGACCAGAGAGAAGAGGTCCTGGCCTCTCTCTTTTCTTCTCATCCTTTTTCAATCCTTCTCTCTTTTGTAAGGAACAATATGGGTTTGTATCATGTCATGCTCATAGTAAGCACAGCTGCTGCTCTAAAGGTTTACAAAAGAAATATAGTTTAAAGCCAAAATGTTTTTCATGTCTGTAATGAAAAAAACTCAGGCTTCAGAGAGGAAAATACATTAATCTGAGTCCCTAATTTGCAAAAGGCAAAAAATTGTTGAGGCTAGTATTTCAGTACAACTACAAATAATGTAAACTATTTCAGTACAAATAAAAATACAAATCATGTAAATGGGCCTACTGTGTTTTCTGCAGAGCTCTGTTTAACAGTAGATGAAAACATCCAAACATGTTCACGTGTGGTCTTTCTTAACCCTGGCAATAGATCATGTGAGACTCAGAAGTTCTTTTTACAGCAGAAGCAAAAATCTTGATCTAAAATATGGTCTGAAATTGTCGTCAGAATATACATGCCAGTTCAGACAATACAGCAAACCATTAGGAATTCCCTGCCCCTTTTCTTTACTAGCCAAGACTTGAATCCATTCTTTGCCACTTGCTCTTGGGAATTTCAGTCACATGTATTCAACTGTAAGGAGTTCTCACTGTGTCTTCTGGAGCAGGAGTGTGGGATGTTGAGTGGCTGTACTTGGGTCTACTAGCGAAATACTTTCAGATGATTTTCAATGTCAAAGTTTCCTAAAATAGACAGCTAAAATTTTACCCCAGTGTTCATTCTTCATTTGGACATGTCTCAACACAACTGAAATCAATATGGCTCTTGTGAAATCAAGTCACAGCAACATTCTTCCCTTCCTGGAGAATCACATCAACTGTTCTCTAAGTGTTTTGTTCAGTGGGTTCATTCTGAAAAGATTAGAGCTATCACAGATAAGTCTTCACGAAGGGCACACACTTCACCTCTATCAGACAGGCCAAAACAGATGTTTTCTCATTGTAAACAGTGATGTTCATGATCACTGCGAAGACTGCTATCAGGCTAATCAAAAAGAGTTCAACTGAAGAGAGGAAAGTACCTTCTTTCCTACAGATTATTTCCTTCTCCCCTGGTTTTAACATAAGATAGGAGCATGACCTGCAAATTGGTAGCTGAGAAGTCTGTTCTATAATGATCCTCTTTTGGGAAAATAATCTTGGAAAGCTGTGTATCTGTTGGTGACAGCATCAAAAACAGTGACTTTATTTCAGGAAGGAGAAATGCAAATGAGACTGCGTTCAGGGGAACCTGCATTCACAGAAGGCTCTACTTCATAGCTTTTGTAAACTGCCCAGAACTTAGCGGGGGAAGGGTGGTGGGGATGGTGAAGTTTGTTTATAAAGTTTGTGTTTCTTTGCATAAAACTGTACAGTTCCATAAGTGCAGGAGAGTCAGCATCACAAGAGTGAGGCAATGGATTTAAGAACCCACTTATTATTGTGACCTTGAGGACAAAGTGGAGTGGTCTGAGATTCAAGGTGCTTTGGTGTCAGTGAAAGTTGTCTGTTCCAGCAGACCTGCCCTTTCAGGGAACAAAATACTGAAACAACTCAGTAGTCTGTAAGGACACGTGTGTATGGCTGGAGAGATTCATTGCTATTTATGAGAGTGCTTACCTCTAATCCATCTGGGAAAAAAAAATCTGTTTCTGTCACCTGCAAGCTGTTACATAAATTAGTCAGTGGGGGAACACAGCAAGGCTCAGTGTTTGGTGCAGAATTACTTCCAAGCTTGTGCAATTGCATTACAACTGTGTGTGAGAAGGCTCTTACCATACTGACTCCTGGATCATCTGATCTGAGCAATGTCAGCATATATCCAAGACGATTTGCTGAGATTGCTGTATTCAGCATCTTGCCTTGAAAGGTACTTGCTGTGGCCAGTGGCCAGGACTGTTCATAACTCACTCAATAGCTGGCCAGGCAAGTGTGTGATGACTTGTGTGAAGAATGCTGCTGGCCTCTCCCCTCAGGGTGAGTTTTACTTGAGGAATCATGGGACAATTGACAAAACTTGCAGAACCACAGGACTACAGTGGTCTGAACTAGAGTTGTCCCTACACCTGGCTCATAACTCCCTCCTCAAATCTGACAGGCAGAGGAAGCATCCTGCAACCAGGAAATTGGTGCCAACACCACTCAGCTGATTTGACAAAGCAAAATTATAAATAGCTGCACCAGAAGACTTCTCATCCCTAGAGGTATAAGACATACTTGCCGAGAAGCAAATGAAAAAGAAGTCTATGTTAGTGGTAGGAAGTCTAAAATAGAGGACAAAAAATGAAGGAATAACTTTACAAGATGGGTACATGTATAGAGAAAACCACAAAAATCATGAAAAAAATAGAGATGAGAAAGAAGGAAAGGAAGAAAGGAAATACATAGAGTGAAAAGGCATCCAAGGAACTAAAGGCACATAGAAGGAAGAAAAGGTGGGAAAGAAGATCTTGCGTTTGATTGCATCAGGTACAGAGTAAATGACACTTTAGATTTGGTGTCATCAGTATTTCTTTTCCTAATATTGATTGTTGATCTGAGGAAATCCTCAGTAACAAGTATAGTTTCTTTGTACTTCATACTTCTTCCAAAAAGTTTCTGGAAAACCTGTCTCTGGGTTTTGAACAAGAGGAACTGTTAATTTACAGACTTGACTGTTTTTTGCTGAAGAAAGCAGAGAGAAGAAAAATGCTTTAACAGCTGTTATCAGGTGAGACCAGTTATACTGCGTCAAGGCAAGGCCAAAAGACTGCAAGACTCTAAGAACTAGAATAAGAATAGCATTGGATAAGGAGAGAACAAGTTAAAAGGCTCTGCTTGATGGGGTCATGAAATATGACTTACTGAAGGCTGCATGGATGAGGAAATCATGGCTATAAAGAGCTATAGCAGCAGGAGTCTTGCACAATCAGAGCTTCACTCAGTGGAAATCTGGTCACAGCTGGGGAACATGTAAGCTCCTCTTTAAGTCTGGACTTTACCAGACAGGTCTTTTACAGAAGCAGCTCCAGGAAACTGGGCAGATTGTCATCTACTGTTGTCAATTTCTGTCAAACTTGGATCATTGCTTCTGTACTTCATCTTTCAGAGGTTATCTCAGAACTGCTGCCTTTTTTCTTTTGAACAATAAGATGAAAAAATAAAAAGCAGAAAGTGCAAAAGTTTAGGGAAAATGGGTACTGAAACCATTAAGTCACAAATTATCTCTAACTGATCCAGCCTTTTTTTTTTCGTCACGTATCAGCTCATTTGTCTGTAAAGTTAATAGTAGGGGGAAAGGAGGGAGAGAGAAACTGTTCTATTGTGTGTATCCCAGATTAGCTGAATAAGGCAACTTTTCTGCAGAAAACAGATGTGAATAAAGACTACATTTTGCAGGTACGATGCTGCAGTGTGTCTCCAAATGAGATCTTTCTCTTTGACTGTACTATTTTCTTATCTAGTCTTGTTGCAGACATCCTTCTGTCCTTTCTTCAAAGTTGCATGTGCTGAAAGATCCCAGTTAGCCCAGAATGACATGCAAACACACTTGTAAAGAATATATTTACAAACTGGTCTTATCTAAACTCACCAGACGCTCCAGTCCTTGGCTCATACAAGAATTTAAGATGTGTTGCCTGTCATCTTTTCCACAGCCGGTCCACTACTTTTGAGCACATTGAACCATTGTGGGTAGAAAGCAGGAGATCCTCAGAAAAGCCTAACAGGAGACCTACAACTTCTGGTTTAATAATTGATGGACAATCAAACTACAATTACTACAGCTCAGAGAGATAATAATAAACAGAGATGCCATCAAATTAAGTGAAACACTTCCCATATGTCTGTACTTCTTTGATATGCCTGAGTAAGAGAAGAGAAGCAGGGAGCACTCATGTTAAATGACAAATATCAGCCCCTGGGGATTCTTGGAAAACAAGTGGGAGAATTTTGCAGGACTTTACTATCATTATTGTGATTGTTTATTATGGAAAGCCAAGAAGTAAGAAAAAACAGCATCCAGTGATTATTGCTATGTACATAGAGAACTTTCAGCATTTGATGCAAAATACTCCCTCGTGTCAAACTAATAATCACCCTTTCAAGATGAAACCGTGGAGAGTCACATATATGGAGTGTTGAGTACAAATCTTTTGATTCCCTGTTGTAATGTGCGAAGTGTCACCTCTCACATGAAGGCTGCTGCTGCAGGGCTTTGTGGCAGCTGAAAAGCATATGTTGTGTTTCTCCCCCACCTTCCCCTCTCCTTATGCTTTTTTTTTTTTTTAAGTCTCTCTTGATAAATGTCTTCAGAAAAATATTTTATGAGGTGTCTACCTATAAAAATGTAACCACACACAAGAAACACTGTTCATTTGGTTTGGTGTGGAGATGGGAGGAAATCAAAACTCATTAGGGCTCAGTCAGAGACGAGGCAAAACCTATTAGTAGTTTGTTGTGACTCGATGTTTTCCACCTGCTACAGGATGGGAGAAGCCTCTTGTAGAAGGTGTCCTTTTGTTGTAATGTCTTATGCTTCAAGATAGGGAGCCTGAAACAACAAGCAGTATGATCAAAGATGTAGAACAGCTTCTAGATGAGGAAGAACTAAATAAGCTCAGATTCCCCAGTCCAGTTCCAACAGATCATAGAATCACAGAATGGTCTGGGCAGGAGAGAACTCCAAATGTCAACTAGTTCAAACCCCCTGCTGTCAGCAGGAGCATCCTCAACTAGATCAGGTTGCCCAGAGCCTTATCAGGCCTTACCTTGAATATCTTCAGGGATGGGGACTCAACTACCTCCCTTGGCAACCTGTTCTTGTGTTCCACCACTCCCATGGTAAAGAATCTGGGGGCTGATGTGGCTGGGTTGGAGGGCAGAAGGGCTCTGCAGCGGGACCTTGACCGCCTGGACAGATGGGCAGAGTCCAATGGGATGGCATTCAATAGCTCCAAGTGCAGGGTGCTGCACTTTGGCCACAACAACCCCATGCAGAGATACAGGCTGGGGTCGGAGTGGCTGGAGAGCAGCCAGACAGAGAGGGATCTGGGGGTGCTGATTGATACCCGCCTGAACATGAGCCAGCAGTGTGCCCAGGTGGCCAAGAGAGCCAATGGCATCCTGGCCTGCATCAGGAATGGTGTGGCCAGCAGGAGCAGGGAGGTCATTCTGCCCCTGTACTCTGCACTGGTTAGACCACACCTTGAGTACTGTGTCCAGTTCTGGGCCCCCCAGTTTAAGAGGGACATTGAGATGCTTGAACGTGTCCAGAGAAGGGCAACGAGGCTGGTGAGAGGCCTCGAGCACAGCCCTACGAGGAGAGGCTGAGGGAGCTGGGATTGTTTAGCCTGGAGAAGAGGAGGCTCAGGGGTGACCTTATTGCTGTCTACAACTACCTGAGGGGTGGTTGTAGCCAGGGGGAGGTTGCTCTCTTCTCTCAGGTGGCCAGCGCCAGAACGAGAGGACACAGCCTCAGGCTGCGCCGGGGGAAGTTTAGGCTCGAGGTGAGGAGAAAGTTCTTCACTGAGAGAGTCATTGGACACTGGAATGGGCTGCCCAGGGAGGTGGTGGAGTTGCCGTCCCTGGAGCTGTTCAAGGCAAGGTTGGACGTGGCACTTGGTGCCATAGTCTAGCCTTGAGCTCTGTGGTGAAGGGTTGGACTTGATCTGTGAGGTCTCTTCCAACCCTGATGATACTATGATACTATGATAACATCCAATCTAAATCTGTTCCTCTCTAATTTAAAACCATTACCCCTTATACTGTCACCACAGGCCTTTTGTAAACAATCTCTCTCCAGCCCTCTTGTAGGCCCTCTTCAGGTACTGGAAGGACACTGTAAGGTCTCCCCAGAGCCTTCTCCTCTCCAGACTGAACAACTCCACCTCCCTCAGCCTGTCCTCGTAGAACTGATCCTCTATGCTCTTGGTCGTTTTTGAAGCCCTCTTCAATACCCACTTCATCAGGTCCATGTCCTTCCTATGTTGAGGGCTCCAGAGCTGGACACAGCACTACTGGTGAGCTCTCACCAGAGCACAGTTAAGTGGCAGAATCACCTCTCTGGATCTTCTGTCCACACTTCTTCTGATGCAAGTATTATGAACAGATACTGTGATCAGTGTGCAAATTATTTGGGATCAGTTACTCATTGATTTTTTGCATAGCACAGAAACAAGCTACCAAAATTAAAGCAAAGTCAAATATTTTTTTCAGCCAGCACATAATTACATTGTAGAGCTCACTGTCGTAAGGCATATTAAAGATGAATAGAAGTGCATTCAGAAAGTAGAAGGTTGAATAAGCAACATGTCTGTGCATTTGTACTTCTGTGAACCAGTAGCAGGCCTTTTTCTTTTGAGAAATGCTATAAGAGCACCATGGTCAGAAAGAATAAATCTAAAATCTCACAGCTGACATCTCCACCTCAGCAGTGTTTCTCAACATATTGCAGTGGCTGAAGTATAACCCATACAGAGACATTTTACTTTCGAATCTCTGAAACATGTTTCTGATGTATTTGACTTGTCCAAAGTATCACAGCCTTTATAGTCCCATTTCAGGAGCAATTCATTACAGCTCCTTGTTTTTATAAAATATTTGCATTTATTCTCTGTGTATTTGCCATACCATACAGTATCACAGTATCACAGTATCACAGTATCACAGTATCACCAAGGTTGGAAGAGACCTCACAGATCATCAAGTCCAACCCTTTACCACAGAGCTCAAGGCTAGACCATGGCACCAAGTGCCACGTCCAACCTTGCCTTGAACAGCTCCAGGGACGGCGACTCCACCACCTCCCTGGGCAGCCCATTCCAGTGTCCAATGACTCTCTCAGTGAAGAACTTTCTCCTCACCTCGAGCCTAAACTTCCCCCGGCGCAGCCTGAGGCTGTGTCCTCTCGTTCTGGCNCAAGAGGTAATGGGTTTAAACTGGGGCAGATGGGAGATTCAAACTAGACATTAGGAAAGGGTTCTTTCCAGAGAGGGTGGTGAGACACTGGCACAGGTTGCCCAGGGAGGTTGTGGCTGCTCTCTCCCTGAAGGTGTTCAAGGCCAGGCTAGATCAGGCCTTGACCAGCCTGTTCCAATGGGAGGTGTCCCTGCCTATGGCAGGGGGTTAGAACTGGATGATTTTTTTGAGGTCACTTCCAACCTAAACCACTCTATGACTCTATGATCAGCTGTTTCCTGCTTACCTTCTGTTGCTTCCACGTGAGACCTGCCACTCAGAGCAACCACTTTGACTTTATACAATACGCATAACAATTCCCATTCTTTATATACTCAATTTTCAGCCAAATCTGGCCTGATAGACAGTTTCAGTTTCTAATATGACTCAGAGTGCAATGTTAACCAGATTTTTTCCTTAGCCCAGTCAAGATATTTTTTCATATTTATTTGCTGAAGATCCTGAGGTGCATATAACTCTTACCCACTTGGCCTTAGAATAATGCACACTCTAAGGAATCAACAGAAGTTGCAGCCACCCCATGGTGGTCTTATATTTAAATTCTTCCATTTGGGGACAGGAAACTGTCATGGAGGCAGGGAATTAATGTGGCTGAGTCAGGAACTATAAAAACTAGTATAATTTCATTTTCCTGGAACCCCACCCCAAAAACTATATACAAAAATTAGTGTAGTTTATTAACGGGTTCAGTTTGCTTGGGAATTTCTTCCAAAAAGGATAGTATAGAAAAGATTAGATATTCAGGAAGTCAGGAAATGGAAAAGTCTAAACTCTAAACACAGCATTACCCCACGACCAATCAGGCTGAGCAGCAGATTAAAGGAGCAGTGGATCTTGCTCACGGAGGTGAGATAGACATTCAGCAATGATTCCTTAGTGGCTTCCGCTGCAGGAGCAGTCTTCTGATGTTGCAGGCAATATCCAATAATAGAGATCCACGCAGCAGAAGTCTGAGACAAGTTGCAGAGGCGCCAAACTCAGAAATATCTCGAGCACTTCTTCCTGAGTGGGATGGTCATGAAATGATGCTGCCTTCACAGCAGCAGGGAAGAGTCAAAACTGCTAGGGTCCCTCAGTCCGGGAGGCAGCCAGGAAGCTGGCTACTGATAGGGTCTGCTGCCGGCTCTCTCTCAAAGGAGAGAGTCTGCTTGTTTGCACAGAAGGGTGCAAAGGTAGGGAGGTGGGGAGAACCATCCAAAAGCAGGGATGGGATAAAACCAAGAGCCGTACAAAAGGTAGGAGCCATCCAAAAGTAGGGAAGGTCCAGTCACGGCAGGNGCTACCTCCTTAAACATGTCAGGAGAAGCCTTACTTTTTGAGGGATATTAGATGTCAAGGTAACCTGACATGTACTCTTCACTCCCTCTTTTGGTATATTATTAATACTCTCTAAAGCCTTGAAGCTTTGATTTAGATAGTAAAAATTATTACATCATTTTCCTCACATTATACTGGGACACATGTGCCCATGCTGAATACTGAACTTATAAAACAGGACACAGTTATAGCTTGACTCAGTGCAGCAGCTCAGCTCATAATTTTAGGGGAAATTATTCCAGCTATATGAAACAAGGAAATGAAAGCAAGTGAAGTGTTCTATCTCTTCCTGTTTCACTGCACGGACAGCAAGAAAATACTACCACTGTGAAACAGTCTTAACTATAGCTGACTGCACACAGACGCCATCATTTGCACTGAGATCTAGAAGGTGTAGTGGAGGCAGGGAATTAACGTGGCCAAGTCAAGGATTATTTAAAAAAAAAAAAATATATNGCAGGGAAGAGTCAAAACTGCTAGGGTCCCTCAGTCCGGGAGGCAGCCAGGAAGCTGGCTACTGATAGGGTCTGCTGCCGGCTCTCTCTCAAAGGAGAGAGTCTGCTTGTTTGCACAGAAGGGTGCAAAGGTAGGGAGGTGGGGAGAACCATCCAAAAGCAGGGATGGGATAAAACCAAGAGCCGTACAAAAGGTAGGAGCCATCCAAAAGTAGGGAGGGTCCAGTCACGGCAGGAACCTATCCTGCCGGGCACTCTGTTAAGGCAGAAGCTCTTTCAAGATGTGAACTATCACGGTGGGAACCCTCAAGGCAGGAATCCTTGCTCTATTTATCTTTTTTTTTTCCTAGACAAAGTGTCCATTTACCATTTATACTGGGTGCAAAAATCCAGCCAACCAACAGCCTGATTCCAGCGTGAGCTTCCACGCAGGTCAGGACACATGCAGAAAGGCACCCTTTGCTGCCGCCCTTCAAGCCCACAGAGTGGGAGTTGGGGGGAGGTAGTCTTTGCACCCTCCTCTCCCCATTCAAATCCATGGAGTGAGAGGGAGAAGAGAGGACTTTGGGGTACCCCTGGACAGAAGGCTGTAAATTGATAAAACAGTGCTGCACATCATGTTTCACTTATTCTCTACTTTAAAGCAAGTAGAACAATGCCTAAGAAAGCTACACACAAAGGACAGATAGAAACATGTTTGCCAAGGTGCTATTCCATCTTTCACTATCCATTTTCTAAGTACTTGAGTTTGATTTTTGCAGAACCTAAGAGGAAGAGTAACAATAGAAAGATGTTAGATTTACTTTGAAACGCTTGCAGTTTGTAATTTATGGAGGTTCATCTACTCCAACTAGAACTTAATTTAGCTACGCAAACTGTGCAAGACATTGGCTTGCTACAACCAGGGACTACTTCTCTATTGAATTAGTAATTTATTTAGAGGGTTTCTTTGGGATTCAAGCCTTTTATATTATCAAACTACCACAACAGGAAAAATCACTTCACACTTTCCATAAAGATTTCCCAATACTGGCCTGTGCTTCTTGATAAGAACCAATTCGTACCTTTGCCCTGTGTAAGCTACATTAGCCCAAGTAAGAGCTGACGGAAGCCTATTTCCTTCACATGCACAGTAGTAGCTCTCAAAGTGTCTCATTGTAGGGGCACTAGGTTAGTGCAGTGAATGGCGGCTCCTTGTCCACTTTTTCCAGTCATAGCTGCCTTTACAAAATCGTGTTAGACTTGCTTCACAGTCATCTCTTTTCCTGAACAATGTGTAGCAGGGAGCAGATGAGGATGTAGGCAGCAGAGTCAAGACTCCCTCTCTCTCTTCTCTATCCACTTTTCATGTATTGCAAGGTAGTGCCACCCTTACAAAGCAGAATCTTCTCTATCACATCCCATGTTGTGTCTCAGAAAAACAGGACATACTCCTTCAGTTGTCCTGTGGGTTAATATCACTTATGATTTTTACTACCGAAATCAGGCCTTGCAATTCACCTTGGAATTAACTAGATGATTTCAAAGTTCTTCCCAGTTCCAGCTGTCTCCCAAGATTGTAAGCTGAATGATATCCTTTTCTGCACAAATATACCTTGTAAAGCTTAATATTAGATTAAATTGTAAGTGTTACTTATGGAGTGTTTTTGTGCTGATAGAGAAAAGCTAGTATCATCCTAGCAAAATCAGAGCAAAATGCATCCTGCCTCTTGCAATCCTCAGGCTTCAAAAGAAACTGAAATCAACAGGACATTATCTCATGTATCTACTACTGTAGTAATAAGATTGGTGGCAGAATACTGTCTTCCTACCCCTCTATATCTACCTTGTCAGTCAGCTTTCAGTTATTTGTATCACTTGTGTGACTGCAGAACTGCATTTACGATACAAGTGGCTTTTTTATTTTTCCAAGCATGCATGTATTTTCAAGCAAATATAAGACAGCTCTTTACTTTTCATTCTTGCACAATGATCTATTGTACAAGTGTTTAAACACAGCATGGCAACAGTTGCTGATAAATTCATGGAAGAAATATCACCTGCAGACAATGACTAATTCCTGCTTCATGCATTTCTGCCCTGCATTCTACCGTACACTTAAGGCAGAAGGTATCATATGGATTAAGTTAGTAACACTCATCCTCACATTTTCAGGGAGCTCTTCCACTTACACCATATCTCTTTGGATCCTGACAGGCTTTCACACCTAGTCTTATTTCATGCTGGAACTTTCCAGGGACACATTAGTTGTGCTTCACAAATCACTATGTTTGCTAGTGAATTAAACACCCTAAGCAAGCATTACTTAAATCCTTGAAGGCATTGCTAGCATTTTAGACTTCTGTTGGTGGTGAACTAAAGGGCCTAAGTCCTTGAGACTTCTACCATATGTTTTGTTCTTAAAGCAAGCATCTTAATAAGGCAGTCACAGAAGATTTTGATTAGCGTAAGCTTCCCATGATATCTTTATCTCGTATTATCACTCCTCTATTTCTGCGTCATTTTTGTTCTATTTTTTAATCTAAAGAATACTGATTAGGGATCCTAATAGGGCAAGTAGCTTCTTATTTTGGCTAATCAAAAATATATCTCTTCTCTCTAATATAAAACATAAGGGAAAAAAATATAAGCAGCATCTCTGCTCCATAAAAGTTGGTAACTCGCCTGATACCAAATATCAGGCAAACACAGCGTAAACTAAACTAACCCACTCAGGAAAAAAAAAAAAGGGCATTTTTATGAGTCAAAGAATTAAGGTTTTTCTCTGGAAATGAACTGTGAAATAAACTCTGAAAATAGCAGGAAATGAAGGGCAGAAGTCTCAGAGACAATAGAGACTTCTACAGAAGGACATGACAACTTACTTCACCTTGGATAAGTTACTACCATCCCAGAGGCCATATGATTTCCAAAACATTTTCAAGACTTTCAGCTGTAATGTTGTTGACCTTTGAAGAACAGAGTTCTGGGAAATCACCATCCAGCCCAACTGCTGGCTCTGCATCCTAGGTGGAATAAACCCAGGCAACACCAACCAGCAGATATTCAAAGTCATGTTCTTGGGTAAAAAGCCAGCAGAGCATGAGACAGGAGCCATGGCAAAGCAAGTCTTGTCTGCTCCGTGAACATTGAAATTGATAATGTTACAAGCAGATTTGACCAGAAGCCCATTTATTCCAGCTCGTTTCGTTTGACTGCCTTCTCCAGAAGACCTGGCTCTTGAAATCTTCATAGGCTGTGAGGGTCAATGGTGTTCTAACAAAGATGAGCAAGTATTTTGTGTAATTTGAATCATTTGTTGGAAACAGAGCATCCCACCAAGAGATGGCAAGGGGTGATGTAAGGGAGTGACATATGGTCGCATCATAACAGGAGAACTCGGGCTGATTTGGGTTACTTTTGCCAGTTTCTTCTACAGTTTCCAAGATGTGTGTGGAAAAAGTGATCAGTTTCTTTTTTGTTTTGGCTTTCTTTTTTTTTTCCCAGGAATGCAGCCTGTATTCCTTAGTTTGACATGGTACGTCAGCTGGCTGTTGTTGATACAAACTTCCTACACAGAGGGCACAAGGTCTTTTAAGCTCCCTCTGTTCTGGGAGGAGAAAGATAAATACCTCAAGAGGGCACTAAATCTCGTCTGAGGACAGGCAATCTCTGGAGCTGCTTATCTACTAACCATGAAGGCAGAGTGGACTACCAACTAACAACAGATAACTATGTTTTAGACAGCTAAACGTGAAATTAATTTGGCCTGCTTCCTATTATGCATCCATGTAACATAGATGGGGCAAAAGGGCTGTTTCCTTGCGAGAGTCCACCCCCTGTCTTCTGCACCCTGGCAAGGATGACTTGAAGGCTGGCATTCATTCAGCAGTCCAAGGAAACCAGTTCTCATTCTTTCCTTGTGAAATTATCCTGTCTCTGAAGACAAGTCCAGTAAAAAACTATGCAAAAACAGAGAGCAAAATCCCTGCTCTGCACCACTAAATAAGTTGTCTGATCTTAAAAACGTTTCCGGTAGATAAATTTTAGCAAGTAAAATTCTCTCCTTTGTTGTGACAGAAGGAACAGATACATTCTCTGTGCTGGGTAAATAATAATACCTTTCAAATTCACCAGCACCTTTAATTTTAGTCTTGTGCTTCTGAACAGAACAGCTCATGTTCCTAAAACAAAGTCTGCAGACTAGGAAGCACATCATCACCATGGTTCTTTTGATGATGGGAGAATAGGACAGACACACAGGTATCCAGCTTAGTAAAACAAATTACAAAGAAGACAGAACAAATCAGTGTCACTTCATTGAGAAGCCTGGATGTTGCAGAAATACATTTTTTGCTGTTTGGTGTGTAAACTGCACAGTCATTGTGAACTAGCATACAGCGTAGCTTTCTGTCTACCCTTAAACACGTTCTTTGTCACCGTAACAAAAGCCACAGCTGTAAACAGTTTACGGTGCAATTGCTTGATCCACAGCCATAGGAATGAAAGTAAGATGAGCCCGCCTTTGTTGCCTCAACATCCCTCACCTTTACTACAAAAATCCTTTTTAACTAGCTGCAGACGGTCTTCTTCACAAGTGTTTCTAATTCAGCTAAACATCTTGATAGGAAATGTCATAAATTATGTGTATGGGATTGTCAGTAGAATTTTCAAGAGATGTAATGTGTGTTCATACGGGGCGGGGGGGGTGGGGGGGTGGGGGTTGGAGAACCTTGGAAGAGTTTCTGAAATTTCTGAGCCTATAAATGTTCAACTTCACCTACAATCCCACTCACAAAAGACATTTGTAAATTCCTTGATGATCTCAGCTAACCTGTGACTGGTGAGAGAGGGAGACGCAGGCTGTGATTTCCCTGCACTTCGGACTGTAACCTTCCTGTGTTTTCCACAAGCGATTCCACTTACACGTTTCAGAAGTGATAAAATGTATCACAAGTGAGATATTGTGTCCATTTCCTGAATGCTCATCCCAGGCTGGGAAATAAATTCTCTTTGCGCTTTGGTATTTGTTTCCACGTGTATTTGTTTCTCGGGTAGGCGTTTGAGATTTGGGTGCTGAAAAGATGTATGCACGTACTTAACATTATGTATGTTGAGTACCACCATTGATCTCAGCAGGACTGCTCTTTCTCTGAAGTCAGTGAGACTACTCACGTCTAAAACCAGGCAAGTAAATTAAACCCTTTCAGGATTAAGGTTAATGGAAACATTTTTTTTTCCCCTCGGCAGTGGTGAGGAGGAAGTTTCCTTTTCAGAACTAGTGTTTTCTTTTCTTGACACTTATCTTACCACTAAGACTATCTCAGTAACTCTGTTATATTTTTCCTGAACTGTAAATTTCCCTTATTGGAATTTTCATAAACCAGGTATTTTTGTCTTCATTGCGAACTCTGCTACCTTTGAAGTATTGTATGCTACCGTGTAGCCACATTTGAGAGGTGTTGATTGGTTTTCTGAGCAGTTATGTCTATCTACTGCACGTGGCTCTTTTCTATTTTATCGGATTCATATGCCACACTACTCACTTTTATGCCTCTGGTTCTTCGTTAAGGAGTGTGATTAACATCTATCATTGTCAAATTTGCATTGAAATAGAAACCGTTGCTTTGAAGCATAGCAGAGTAGAACTCCGTGTTCTGGAACTGATGTGATTCTACACACACCACTCATCCTAACATGGTTTCAAGTTAAGGCCATTTGCTGTATATCTATAACACACAGTTTTATTCACCCTTTTGACCTCTCTGGAGTGTTTCTTCAAACCTCTACTCTTGTACTTTGTGTTGTCGGTCAGCTAAGTATTCTCAGTCAGTACCACTGGACTTCAGCAAACACTGATTTTTTTTTGCCCAGACCATACAAACAGCAATAAACACAACAGCTAGGCAACATACATCAAAGTGTTGCTTGTATTAAGCAGAAGGAAGAAGGCTGAAGAAAAAGGAGGTTACAAAAGAACAACAATCTGTACTCATGGGGTACCCAAGGAAAAGGCTGGTTTCTTCAGACTGCAGAGATGGCAGATGCAATTCCATGATAGTTCTATGGATGGAATGTGATGGTTTTACTGTCTGTTGTCCTTTCATGTATTGCTTCTCATAAAACCACATTTGATGATTATCAAATCATATAATGGCTCATGTAAGGCCACTTACACTATAGAAGTGTTTACCTCCTAGTTGTCCTGCCTCTACTCCGTACTAACTTTTTCTGCATGTTCTACCAGCAGCCAGCAATTAACAACACATATTCCATCATTCATCATTCCAGCAATCCAAACACAAGTCAATAGTATCAAAGTAGACAATGTAGTCTAAATACAAGTTTATATAAATATGTTTGTATGTATCATTCTGTGGGTTTTAATACTAATTCTAATTTCCTTTCCAAATTATCTCCATTGTCTTGTGTTCTCAGAGAAAATGTTATCATCTGTATAATACACTTATGATGCAGCTCTTTAAGAGTGTCTGAAGTTGAATATCCTAAACAAACAGATAGATTGTATTAGATCCATTGCTGTGAAATTGCTGAATTAGACAGCAGCTATAGAAACATTTCCATTTCACAAGAAGAAAGCCTGGCTAGCATTTTCTTGCCAATCTGGAAGTACTCAGCCTGAACTGATACTTTCAAAGCTGTGGCTTTGTTTTCTGGCAAATAACATTTAGAGATATCCCAAATTACTTTCAATAATGGGTTTATTTACAAAAAAAAGTCTTGAGAACTGCTCTCTAACTCACTTCTTTTTCCAGTTTAGTCCTTCCAAATGGTTACTGAAACAAGCACCATTAGGCAGAAATAAAATACAGTGAAGACAGCTGAATCAGTCTGTTTCCTGAGGAAATGTACTTGTACATGCATCTATTCATCTGAATTTTTGTGTCCAGATACTCTGTCATTGCATGTCAGTTTTAACCAATCTGCAGAGGCCAGTGCAAATTACTTTCATGCATTTTCTGGATTAGAAATGAGAAAGCAATGCAACAGATGCTGCAGGCTGCACTCAAGCCTCTTTTGTCCTCAGGGAGTTCACATAGGCGGAAGGTATCATGAACATCCCAAAGACAGGGAAAGCTTTGGGCAGTGTTTATACTTCAGAAGGCATTAGACAATCTAACTTTGAGGTATAAATTCCCAGGAGCCTCTTCCTATATTTCCTGTTCCTCTTGAACCAGNGATGGGGCACTTAGTGCCATGGTCTAGATGACTGGATAGATCTGGGTGATAGGTTGGCCTGGAAGATCTTGGAGGTCTCTTCCAACCTGGTTGATTCTATTCTATTCTATTCTATTCTATTCTATTCTATTCTATTCTACATTTGTACACAGCACTTTAGTGTTGCTACAATGTTAGAGATGAGAATAGTCATAACAGTACTTTAGAACTGCATATTTGTTTTCCACCACAGAATACAAAAAGGATTTAGAAAACGTATAAATACTTAGCTTCTCTTTCACAGATGAGGTAAATGAAGCATGAGGTTTCAGTAACATTTAGAGTTGAAGAGAGTCTCCTGATACCTCTGGCTCCAGTACTACCTTCTAACTATTTGGTTATGCCACTAAACAACAACAAATCCTGGGAGCAGTCGTTATAAAGTACTATCACCCCAGATCTCACACTGGGAAACAGATATCCAGACAGTTTTACTGCTGTCACTCCATATCAGAGCAAATAGTAGGAGCAGAAATGTTCAGCTCTGCCTCGTCTTCTAACCATTATGTCACACACCTTTCTTCTAAGCCATATTCTCAGCTTTATGAATCCACTATATGCAGAATTGCTAAATCCCCATGTAGTTAAGCAATTTCAGGTTCATGTTACAGTATGCATTGTGGTTGGAAAAACATTTTTCAAATACTGTTTAAATGTACAATAGCTCTTCAGAAACTGTTTTTATATTTGACTGTGGCCTTTTATCTCTTCCTAGTGCAGACAAAGGCCTGCCTCCATTAATCTGCAAGTGATCTGTGTGATGGCAACATTTCCAGCTACACAAGTGCTGTAACATCTACACCTAAATTAGCTCATGAGTCAACGTATCTAGTTGGGTTATTACTTGTATTGCATCAATTATCTACAAATTAAATACAGCTGCGTTGTCTATTGCACCACTCTAAAGCATCCACTTAACGAGCCCTAAAGCTCAAAAAGATTGGAGCATTTGGTGACAACAAATAAAAAGGAAATCTAATCTGGTCCTGTATTGCCCAGACATATTATTTTTTTTTAATTATTTTAGTAGAACCTAATCAGGTGTTTACTGTAAACATGGGCAGTACTTTTAGTTTATTTGCTAAATACAAGCTGGACACAGAAGCATGCATGGGTCACAGTCAAAGGTGTTCACTTGCAAAACAAGGTCAGCCAGGTCCTTCTGACAGACACCTGAATTTATAAAAGCTTCTTTTCCAGTGGTCCAGGATCAGGGTGACATTTTGATGGGTCCTCCTTAATCTTTTTCACATTTTCTCTTACTGAACAGGGCAGCATCACCACAGCCTGGCAGTTTCCTCTGTTTCTGGGAGGAGTGGGAGCAGGGGAATTAGAGGGGAAGCACAGGATCGGGGGCTGGGAAGTTGTGTCCATATTTTCAGAAGTTGAAAGAATCTCCTGAGAGCTCCCAAACTGCCTGTATACTTTTTTATGTGCAGCATGTCAAGCACCTGTTTTCAATTGCACCTTCAGATCAGAAGACCTTCCTCCTTGAGGTCTGTAAGCCTGGCCACAGTATATAAAACGTTCTGTGCGTATGGCTGTCATTTTGGTTTTCTTCACAAATGATTTCTGTTCCGTGTGTAGGCAAGAGGCTTGTCTGAGGCCTGCTTGCATCATACATATGGAACTTGATCCCCACTGTAGGAAATATGTATGGAGGGCATTTGTTTAAAATTCTGGTCAGTGGGGGTCATTCTCATTGTAGATGGATTTTCACTCATAAACTATGTGAGATTGGTTCAAGTCACCACTGGAGACTCCATCTTTGCAGAAATCATGGCACATGAAAGCACGACAGCTTCTCATTCCAGCTTGTCTCTCTGCAGCTCCCAGCTGCCAACATGTCAGCCAGCAGCTTTTGCACAATTATCTATCATAGCTCTGGAAATGAAGGCTTGGGAAATTCCATATTATGACAAACTTTTTTTTCCTGGAAAATAACTGTTTCAGAAAAGAGGTGGGATCAACAGAAGGAAAATGACACTTCTACTCACTTGAAGGTGGCCCTGTCGCCCCTTATTTTGTAAACCCTGATGTCAGACCTGGAGACAGAGCCATGCTGCTGACTTAAAACCTGACTGCAACTCCGAACATCCTTATTTGTGATAAGCTAGGGGCTTGCATTTAACCAAGTTTATCACTGAGGAATAGTTTGGGAATGGAGGTCAGTCAGGTAATGGGAGCAGATGGGAATGAAGGAGAAAAAAGTCTTTAAGGGAAATAAACTAACAAACAGGTTATTCATCCACAAAAGGTCACAAAAAACTTTCCTGAAAGAGTCAATTATCACTCCTTTCCCCAAAAAGGACACAAGTTTGAATAGTCACCAGAGAAGACGTGAGAGCCTCAGTGAGCTGGTGTGGCTGGCCATGGGTGCTCAATAGTTGCCCATCATCAGCACTCTTTGGCACATCCCAGGACCTGCAGAGCCCCATGGAAACACCACTGCTGTGTGCCAAGAGGCCACATCTGAAGAACACTGTCCCATGCATTAAAGCTTCCTCATGGGTCTCAGAGACCTCAGTACTCATGCTGCACAGGAGGTGTCTCCAAGGCAGGCACCTCCTTGATGCCAGTGGCAGCTGCTGTGACAATGCCCACCCACCAAGTACCTGAACTGGCTTCTCACAAACAACTATTTTTCAACTAGCCACAAATTGGTGGGGCCATTGAGGGAGTGTGGGAGCCAGAAGTAGGCTGGATGGGGCTTTGGGTAACCTGGTCTAGTGGGCATGTGCCTGTTGACTGCAGGAAGGACGGACTAGACAACTGCTAGAGGTCTCTTACGGCCCCAATCATTCTATGATTCTATGAAAAGTTAGATCATAGAATCATAGAATGGTTTAGGTTGGAAGGGACCTCAAGGATCATCCAGCTCCAACCCCCTGACCAGCAGAGAAGGTCAGCTCAGTGGCTTTGCCTGTGAGACACATGGCCTCTCACCACCTGTGCCAAGATCCCCACCTATCTTGTGGGATATTCAGACCTCTGCTGGAGCCACAGGGCCATGGCAGGGTCCCAGGTACCCTCTGACTGCCTGCAGTGCCCAGCAAGAGAAAATGGTGGCATTAGGCCTCGGCCTGGCCACTTGCACATGGAGGAGTGGACCAACACTGCTCTCCCTTGCACTTGGGTGAAGTTTTGGTTTATAATATCAAAACATCCTTGATGCTTACATTGCTCTGGACAAAGGCTTTCACACTTGAGACCTCCAGTGTTTTTCTTCCCATTATCATGATTACAGAGCATGTAATCTCTCTTCTCTTCTTTTTTTTTTGGCTTCATTTGATCTGTCATCACGATCTGTTTTCGTTGCTTCCCTGTCTGTTGCGCTCCTCCCAGCCTCAGCCATCTCTGGGAAACACACACAAGCACACATGGCCTTTACTGTAGAGCATCCCTCAAAGTGGAGTAAAAAACAAGATCAAAAGTCACAAGTGTAGCAGATGTTAAGTGGTCCCTCAAGACCTCTGCTTAACCCATTCCTCAGGCTTTGCAGGACTTTGACAAGAAATCAATCAGAAGGAAAGGCTAATCTTTTCTATAACTTTACTGTGTTTTATTACAAATCAGGGCTCGTTTTATATATTCCAATGCCTTGCTCAACTGCAGGAAACATTTAATGAAGCTGGAGCTGGTTTAAAACTCTGGCCATGAAACCTACTTACTTACTACTAATTGGGATTGTTTATGACTTTCTGTAATAAAGTTTGACATTGCAAACTGTGAATACTTTTTACAGTACTTCCTTCTTTTTCTACCCCTGAAATGTCATCTAAAACCAGGTGTATGAAATGTCTGTGCAGCAGTAAAGCAATCAATGCCTCTTATCTAAATGACAGAGATGTATGGGGCATTTAAAGCTTAATGATTACAAGGTGGGGGGAAGGGGCAGGGAATAATCACAGAGGAACTTTTCCATCTTTTCTCTCTATATGCCTTGCAGATTTATCATATTCTCCACAAGCTACCTCAGGATTGCCTACAACTCCTTACACAATGAAAAATTACAAACCATTTTGCACAGGGGAGGATGTCTTCTCAAATTGCAGCTTTTTCTACAGTTTGGGGACTACTTCTCAAGTCAAAATTGGAAAGAAAATAAAAAGCAATTAAAAATGCCAGATAGAAAACTTTGAAAACAGTTTATTGGGACAATCCATTGAAAAACTGTTCTTCCTGCAAGCACAGTGGGTTTTTATGGTCCTCTAAAGATTGGGTGGGGGCTCTACCTACGTGTTTCATCTTGACTCAGTCTTGGTTTTCAGCTGATGGTTCCAGTTCTGCAATCGGTTCTACTCCGGCAGACCTTTTCACCTAGCCAAAGATCCTGTGAGGGCTTTTCATCTTCATACAAGACATAACTCCCGCAGTTAGATCAGATTGCAGGATCAGGGCCTGAGCATGAATACATCCAGTCCTCACAGGAAATGCTTGACTCAGCCAAAGTGTAACCCAAGAAACAACACTCTGCTTCATATGGAAAAAACAACTTCACTGAATATCTTTGTCTTTAGCATTCTGCCACTGAAACCAGCAGTCACAAGAAAAGATGACATTTGCTGCTTCTCTGACATATGAATTCTCTGCAAGGATTACTTTTGAAGAGTACAAATACAAGTGAATTCTGCACCAGCACAGAGGCCTGTAATTATTGCTCTTCATGCATGACTGGCATCTTTATAGTGTAAGATGCTGTTTGATCTCTATCTTAACACCGCTAGTGGTGTGAAGAGTTTCAGAGCACGGTCTATCACCAGTAATCCAGTTGCTTCCCAAGCCACAGTAATGGAATTTTCTGTCCAGAGGCTGTGGCTAGCACACATGCAGTTTATCTGTTCATGCATCTCGGCCTTACACCTCTGAAAGATCTCAGCCACACCAACACATACAAAACAACCCCGCATGCATTGCAGGTTCAATGCTAGATCTACCTTCAAAAAGTTTGCATAGTTTGAACCTTCTTCCCTTAAATCCTCCTCCACCAAGCTCTGCCTTGCCTGCCGGCTGAGGACAATGAATTTTGTATATCAAGGTATATGGTGGGACAGACATTCAGCTAAGAGAACTGAAAATGAAAACCCAGGACATACGAGCTAGCAAGAACTAGATCCATCATCACTGATCCAAAAACACCAGAGAACATAGGGTGACTTGAAAAAGGCTTAAACCACTGTCCACACATAAAATAAAACCCTGAGCTGACCTCAATAAACATGGGGCAAAAGTAGACACTATGCTCAAGGGCAAACACACGAGGGTGAATACCTCTGTGAACATCTAGCTTGGCATGAGCTATGGGCCAGGGCTGGCAATAGCAGGACAGTTGTCTAAACGCATCTAGGGATGTAAGTATGTGACTGCAGACTCACTGGAATTTTCAGCAAGCCTAAGCAGGATAAAAGTGTGGTATCAAATTGACCTAGGTCTTCAGCTTCTAATTTGTCTTGATGTGTATGAAAAGTTCAAGAGCACCTATTAATCTCTCTACTAAGAGAGGAGTAGACACTTACGTCTGGGGTCTATGGAATATTGCCATATTACATACCTAACTGAACACATTTGAACTTGACAGTCTGGTGGGTCGGCAGAGGCCAATGGGATGAAATTCAATAAGGCCAAGTGCAAGGTTCTGCACTTCGGCCACAACAACCCCAAGCAGCGCTACAGGCTGGGGACAGAGTGGCTGGAGAGCAGCCAGGAAGAAAGGGACCCTGGGGGTACTGGTAGATAGTAGGCTGAAGATGAGCCAGCAGTGTGCCCAGGTGGCCAAGAAAGCCAATGGCATCCTGGCCTGTATCAGGAACAGTGTGGCCACTAGGAGGAGGGAGGTTATTCTTCCCCTGTACTCA